>JABFPM010003108.1:0-15000 GCA_022817325.1 Idris sp. 1 HC-2018
AAAAAAAAAAAAAAAAAAAAAAACTTGAAAATGTAATAGGACGTTTATATTATAGATTATCCAATATTCCCAGCATTTTGCTACTATTGTGTGACAAGCGAAGCCATTTTATTGCGCTTTCTGAATAGAACGTTCCCGCCAATTTTGATTTGTCCGGCCATTACGGTGATAACTTTTTTTAAACTAGGTATACAATGTTTTGAACGATTCGTTCTCATGAAGTTAAAACTCTGAGAAACGGAGCTTTAATGTTGTGACTAATGGCTAATAACCTGCAGCTACATTTGACCGCAGAATTTGCGACGACAGTCTAGTTCAAACCTCTTCACAGAATTTAAAAGTCTCGCAATATTTTCACGCTTCTCAATCGTTGATGAGAAACCGATCGGATGAGTCTAATGATAATGAGCGTGAGATCTTGACCGGTTCATTGTCTTTATTATTCAACGAGATCAAAACGTACTTAGTACTGTTTTTCACAGTTTTTTTTACTTGCACAATTTCTTAGAATTCATCTTTTATTTTGTCTTATATTCAATATGTTTTAATATATATTCAACTCTAATTATTTTCGTGTAGTAGTTTTGAAGTTAATATAGACAGAATCGTAAAACAAACCTCAAATTAACGAGTTCACTTACGCAATCTTATTAGGCAGTTATTTACTTCTTTATTTAATGATTTCTATTTTATCGCCTTCATTTTATCACTTCGATTTCGTTATTTCAAACCGATTTACTAAATCTCATTTGATAATAATCACTTCCTTATCTTCTTGATATTTTATTTATACTCCATAGATGTATTTAAAATTGAATATATTTATAGTTCTGAATTCTGCAAGACTTTTAATATAAATTATATTAATAAAACAAGTTGAGCATTTAATAAGTTGTGGATATTACTTTAAACAATGTATGATATGCTTTTAATTTATAAACAATAATCCAAATCAGTGTGATTGTCAAGGTGTAATAATTTTAAAAAATTAATGATAAAAAACAGTTTTCAAAATTATAATTTGGCAATATAAATTTACAACAAAATAAAAACAGAAATATGAGTTAGGTTACAACAAAACATAAACATTTAAGTGGGTGGAAAAACCTGTATTTAGCCCGCTATCCTCTAAAATGATAAAAGACAGTTTTTAGACAACAAAAATATGAAAAATAAAAATGATAATAATTTGCATGAATTAAGATAATTTTACGAGAATAAAGGCAATGTATTATGCTTTTCTGCAAGTTCCTTCTTACGACCAGGACGTCTCTCAGTAAACTATTAGTCGAGTTACACATCGCTTCTATTCCATGAAGCAACATAAATCATCATAAGTTAAACGCGGATATAGTTTTCTGCCGGTTGATGGCATTTACGCCGCACGCAGCAGCGATAGACAATCGACAATAGAATAACGTAAACCACCGCAGCAATCAAGTAGCTGAACTCGCTTCGTTCACCTGCTGCTGGCTCGTGCATCTCATCCTTCAGCTCTCTCCCTCAAGCTCACGCATCCTTTCGTCTTTCTCCATCGTTTCTTTGAATTGCATATTACCTCCTCAGTTTACGAAGGCTAACAGCCATCAATAAAATATCATTGATATTTTTTTAAACTGCAAACAAAAATACTGCTTGGCTGCCTGTACCGGAACAAAAGCCAGGATTGACGAAATAATTATTCAGACGTCCGATTCAAGAAGATGTTATCAAAAATATACCTATACAGTTGGATATAATTTGTCGCCTGGCAGCGCACGTGTGTCTTGCTTGAGTGAACACTTAAGCATTTAAAGAGATGTAATCATTATTTGGAGCTGATTCGATATCCTGGAAAAAGAATTCGAGTCGCTGCATTTGGCTGCGTTATTTTGTTGTTACAAGCGTTCATTATTTCGATCAATCATGTATCTATGATTATGGAAACGAGGCAACCATGCATTTTGTTGCAGGCCTTCTATGCGTTTCCTTGTTCACCAATGCTTCTGATCGATGACACCGTAAAGCATACACTCCCCTTCACCCAAGATAATTCGTAATTAAGAAAAAATTGCGAAACATATTTTTCGCAATCACTCGGGATGATCGCAAAAATCGGGCAACGTTCGCGCAAAATTATATAGACGATCGAATGATTTAATTGCGGAACATTATTAGCTATCTCGTTGAACAAGTTGTGGCACATAAAGTGCTCGAGTATTATTTATCTAGTAAGTAATGTACGTGGCCGGCCTGATAACGAGGTGTAGATGAGCGCTTAAAGGCGCGAGTACTCTCGCGTAAGGAAAGCACTTGAAAGGAAATAACATTGCTTCCTAATAACTTCACGTGCAAGACGAAAAAAGAAGAAAAAATATTTGAACTCATCGTAAAAGGTAACAAGAATGCCAAACACTGTAACACCCTGTTCAAACCGATGAAACTGTATGACGCCCTGGCATAATTATATTTACGAGTGAACGTGTTACGATTATGGGCTGCATTATCATAATGCCTTTGCGCGCAGTTTATGCGCGCAAAATTATTTTGCGAAATGTTTACTTGTTTTTCGTGTTGCAGTTTAATTAATTTCATTTTAAGTTATACTTCGTAAGATTTCATTGAGCATTCGCGGTTTAAACAAATTACTTTGGATTTGATAACCTCGATTTCGTAACCCAGATTTTCTAATGACGTGTAACCTAAAAATTTTGTCTTAATTATCTTGCTTTATTTAATCATTTGTCTTGATTGTTTGTTGAATTATTACTGGCATCACAGACCTTTCTCATGTCATTACTATTAACTATTGACTGATCGACTGTGAACATTATTTGACTCTTGTGTTAGCTTAACTTGTTTTTTTACAAATAAAAATCATGCATGAATTGTACATGGCAATATTGTCCCTTTTCATATATAAAGAAGAATACATTTTACAGATGAATTATGTCATTTTTTTTATTCAAATCATATTATTTAAAAAATAGTTTACATGATACTAAGTCATTAATGTTGGAAAAATGATCATGTTAACAACCATAACTCCTAGTTTTTATCATAATTCTTAATTATATTTTTATGATATTTCTCTTATTCTGGATATGAATTTTCATAACAAAAAAAAAGTTGATTACATTAACCTTAATTCATAATTTCAAAGCATAGTTTAAAGAGCAAACAATTAATTAGCTCACATGTACAGGTAAGTAAAAATTAACACCTTTAACAGCTTGTTTTAAATTGGGAAAATTGCTATTCAAAGATCAAGTGGTAACACCCAACAAACGCAATAATAATTATTGGATCATTGTCTCTAATGGCAAAGAAGCCGCGAATGTGAAGTGTTCGCGTGAGCTCAACGAGGCATGGCAAGGTGCGCATGCGCCTGCAGTGGTGTACTAGCCGTCTCAATGATAGTAGCAGTGATTGCGGCCTTCCCCTCTCACACTTGCCACTGCTCCGTGCCTCTTAGACTCTGTTACCGAGCATCAGCTACTTCCTCGGGCAGCTCGGCATCTCGTGTGTCTATACTTTTACTAGGTACTTAGCGATATCATTATTTCGAGCAGAACGCAGCATCTCGGCTTTGCAAAAGTTTATATCTCATATTGTAACAGATATAAATTGGCCATTTTTCTGCGGCTCTCTTCATTTGATAGCGATTATGACCACAAGCAAATGGCTTTATAACGATTCAATTTATTCATTTGCGGAAACGAGAAGGCGAATAAATGTATGACGGCAGACAGATTGTTTTCACCTGTTGCGTTCTTTGAAATGATTCGCCACATTCGCGTAAGGCAAGAAATAGATAAAGAATTTAATCAAATGAGTTGGGTCAGATGATTACACTTTAAGTAATTTATGTTTTTATGTTAATTATTCATTTATCTTTAATAGTTTTTTCTTTACAAAATTATTATATAGACAATTCTCTGTTATTGCCAGCCTCATAAAATAGATTTTCAGAACATTTCTTTTTTTTTACACACTGCAAAATACATGTTTTAGAACAAATATTATACATTTTAATTTGTTTCAAGGGGGTGTAAGACAAAATCTTTTTTAGGCAAGATACAAAAATAGAAATTTTGCTTTTGTTAATGTTGATTGACATTAAATTATAAAATAGATTTATATAATACCCATAGTTTAATCACTTTCACAAACAAAACTTCTTTCGTGCTTTCATTCGAGCGGATCTGTCGATATTTTGTTGAGACAATATTTCTCTCGCTATTATAAAAATGTTTAGTACATTTGTTGTAAACTTTCTTTGGTATATTAAAAAGTAGACTTAAATTTTTCTTCGTTGAATTAGAAAGATCAAATTCGTGGGAAATATAAAATTTCTGTTCAAAAGCCACACTATAGTCAAAACATTCAAAATTTGTAACACTTAAAATTTGTATATTCCTTCAATTATTCCACCTTTTTAAGACTTTCTTCAGAAAAATTGCTAATTGAATCTGAAGAAAATTGTTGATCAATAACAGTTTATTTGATTGAGAGATGTAGAAATAGTTAAATATATATTTTGCGATATATTTATTAGTTACAACAATATAAAATATATCGTTATCTTTTGATTAATGCGAAAAAATTGCAAATCCATTTTTGCTGAATAAAATGTATAGTGATGATTGCGTTGCACTTTAAATAGCCAAAGGCTGTTACCACCCAGAAATAACACAATGACCATTGAAATACATTTTGCATTTAAATACTTTGTAGAATTGGCTATAAAAATTATATTCACAGAATCTTACAATTTAATAAAAGAATCAAACATTATTCATTCAAACATCATTTTTAAAATTCAATTGACTTTAATGAAATAAGATATTTATCATAAGTTGCCCGTTTGTATTAATAATTTGATATTTTCAAAGTTCAAAGTAAAACGAACAAGCTTTCGTTAAACGTGCAAAAATCATTTACAACACGACGCGACAACCCATTACCCCGAAACCGCAATCTCGGTTATTGTACACCCGCGCTTCGATACAAAAGATGGGTCGACGGACTCTCTTTTGTGGCTACTCTCCATTATACGCGTCCGGTGACTGGTTCACTGTTTCATAAACCAAGAACTTGCACAAAATTTAATCGCATGTTCGACTATTGGAAACTCATTCTCTGAGATCAAATACGATTAAGCGGTATGTTTTGATGAACAAAAATTACTGTAATGAGACAGATACAATTTAATTATGTAACATATTGCAAAAAACATTGAACCAGCAACATTTAAACCAGTTTATAATGACTTCAACACGTTACTGGGTATTAATTCTGATATAATTCCAAATCGAATCATCAAAACTTTTTTTCGGTCAAAGCATTTATCCCAAATACGATATTATATTTACTTAAATATTTTTAATTTACAACAACTCTTTATTCCAATGTAGATTTCAATATCCTTGTAAAAAATTGTTGTTCCATATGTGAATTGGTTAATAAAGTACTTTTGATGCAAGTTAAATATAAGGTAATACCGAACTGCCAATATTTTCACAGATTGTAAGTTTCACGACAATTTTCTCGGTAATAGCCACACTGATTGTGCGATTATCGATAATTACGACAGCTACGAGGTTACTGTGTTGCAACACGAATCAAAGTTTTGTTTTCTCCGTTATGGCAATCAATTTATCGGGGCCAGCTAGATTTTTGATCGACAGGAGCATCTCATTTTGCCTCCGTCACAAATAAATTACTACCAGGAAATGCCTTTGCAAGATCCTTCGGAAGTACGCAAAACTGGCAGTGCCAAGCGCTGCTTGTCACTTGGCTATGCTTTCTACTTTGCAGATACATTATGACCAATTTGCAACGATGGGACGCGCTCTGGTTCTTTACAGTAGCACAAACAACGGCGACGCTTTCGTTGTCTTCCGCATCTACATTGTTTTACATTCAGCAGTTATTTTTTCTATCAGACATGCACATCATAACTATTTGCAGTCTAGCTATTCACTATTATCATCGAAACTCTATCGCAAGTTTTTTTTTATTCTCCAACAATAGGTATCTGCAAAATATCTGATGGAGTCAGATGTGTGTATATGTAAATAATAACAATCAATTCATAAAGATAGTCAAGTACTGCATTAGTGAAATTAAAATGGCATAGGAGAAGTGTAATGACTTTGTGCATGCCATTTGAAATCATGTTTCTCTTTCGTTAATATTATTTGATATTTTTATACAATGCTTGTGATACATATGTTTGATAGTCAGATAAACCTTGGTAATAAATAAATGTTATTTTTAGCAGATATAAAATATTTCTGTTATTGACAATTGGCAATTGATTGGTTTTAATAATAAAGACTTAGAGAAAAGAAATTATTTGGTGTTACATTTTTTTTACTGTCGAAATGTTGACAAGAAATTTATACAATAAAACTCAACTACTAAAATAACTAAATCTGTTCGAAATATATTTGCAAAACTTAATTTAACAGTTATCACTTTATTTTAATTAATAATATTATTTTAAATTGCTTACTGTCCCATTTGATCGAGTCTTTCATAAATTTAATTTTATAGACTTATTTTCAGTTCAGTATCGGATTGTGAAATAATAATTTACATTTATTTATTAACACTTGTCAGTCAGAAAATGTGAAAAATGCGTAAACATGATTCATATATCGAAATGAGTAAAATTACTGTACGCAAATTCTAGTTAAATACTGCTGTGTATGTCCTGTTTAGCCAATAATTCCATAAACAATGAGCGCAGTGTAACCCTGCTAAGAATGCCGCCGCACACGAAGAGAATGCGTTTGCGAGCGAGAAATCATGAACCTCAGGAAAAGTAACGCTCATGAGCCTGTGTCGGTCGACTTAAACAGTGTATCGGGATAGAAATACCGGATTCTCGGAGATTCGCGTGGGTATTACAAGCACAAAGCGTGTACAGGTGACAATCTTGTTTGTGTTCACATGATAAACGATCAGTAGGGTTGTTGTTTTTTGCACCTTATGGTCACTTTGACCTAAATACAAATCCATAGAGGAACCATGTTTGTACCATTTAGGTAACATATATGCTACCATTCATGTGTCAAAAAATGCTACCGCATATGATGCATATATGTACCCGTATATGTATGATCCTTATCATATGGTACATATGAGTGACATATATTGCAACATATGAAGACATATTTGAAGCGATCCAAAATTCCATATGTGTCACTTGTATGCGTCCACATATGTGATCCAATACCATTTATGTCACGCATGTATGACATATATAGCACATTTATGTTACCTGGGGACGAATTTGATTTCTTACTATTATTAATAGCCAAAAAAGAAAATTCTTCTTTAAAATGTACAACAAATACAAAAGTCATGAATTTTATCAAACAACACTGCTGTAATACTCTTAATCCTTTTTTAAGATGATTTCCCTAATATTTCAAAAGACTTTCTCTAGCAAAGAAAATAAATGCATTTAGAACAAAACACCATTAAAAAAGTTGATAATTATACAAGATAATGAAAAAGTAAAACTGAAAGTGAAGTTTTTAGTAATTACAGTGATAATAAATCTCAAAGTATAATAAATAAAATTTTTCTGCATCGAACATTTTCTGAATCATGAATATGATAAAATATAAAGTAAACGAGATATCACGTGCGAAGTCACGATAATACGTTAAAAAGGTGGAGTCAATTTTTTTTGTTGCCGCAGCAACTTTAAATTGACTTATGGAATTATGAGTAAACGCATGGTGAGCATGATAGCGCACGTACATAATGGACATACGTATGTGCGTTCATATTATATACGTAGGCTGGAGGACCCCAAGCCCGTAGTTCGCCACATGACCGGTCTATAAATCTAGTAAATCTTAAAACGATAGTTATTTTATCGTCCAACAAACAGGTTACTAATGCACTGCTATCCAATACAGAGTTCGCGTGACGCTCCGGGTAACATGATCCTACCGATCCCTTTCCATTACTTTCTTTCACACACATGTTTTTCCGTATGTGCTATATTTTTTTGTTTTCATAACACTTAGTCTCATTTAGTACCGCTGTTTATAGATGTAAAACAAGCACCAAGAATGTAAATTTCATACAAAAGACAAGTTAAAAGATTAATATATACGATATAGCAGAGTCATTCAAATTTATTTGTGTATTAGTACACTTTTATATATATTAAATGTCTACAAAATAGATTCTAATGTACAAAAAAGTAACATTTTGTTTTCTTCACAATACTGAAATTCAATTTTAATTATAAGAAAGTTTTAATTGCAAATAAGTTTTTGCGTTTAATGACGTTCATTAAAATTTAATTTGTTAAGAAGTTTTTGCATTATAAGAAATTTGCAAAAGTGACTGATAAAATCAATCAAAAATGTTGAATTTTAAATAATTCAATGTTTTTATAGTCGCGCGGAAAGGTTCATAAAGTGTATCATGAAAGATAGATCTAAAGCATTTTGCCACACGATGACCTGCAAGACTGACAATCAAGCAAGAACTCGTAATGTGGAACTATCTGTTCATTGGACGCTTCCAAAGAAGCCACTCGTATTATCCAGGGTATGATAGGATTATGATAATTTGATCGGCAGTGCCATTCTCAGGAGTCAAATACAACGGCGCAATAATTTTTTTGATGCCGGCGCCTTGATAACGCCGAATGCAATCGATCGATCGATGCCATTGCAAAGACAAGCAAAAATCGATATATCAGAAGAGCCATTTGAATGTGCAATATGCGCACTTGTGCATCTCGTTAACCAAACGTACTTTGTCAAAAATGTATACATATATATATTTCAATGTCAAAGGCAGTGCGCGGTATTCGGTTGTACCTTCAAACTACATGATTTTGTTGTTTTAAAGTCTGTAGCTAACATTTGTCAAATGACTTTCATTTAAAATATCTCAACATTTTTTTATTAGGTTGACAAATAATATATGAATGAGTAAAGTATTGAAACAAAAATTCCTACATCTAAGATGTGACGATTTTAAGTATGTTAGCAAGAAACATTCATAAATCAACGTTTTTGCAAAAATCCACAAATCAAATAATCTATAAGATAATAGAACATATTATCACATTTTTAAAAATGCATAAATAAAGTAATAATTTTTAGCCGAGTGAAACAATTGAATAAAATCCTAATGAAAGCATAAAGTTAATTATTAATCTGAAAAACCAATATGATTACGTAAAATTGATCACTCTCAATTTGCGATTTCTCTTCGAAACATATTTTGTTAAACATAATTAAATACATAAACTAATGTATAAAAAAATTAATGTTTACAATAATAAACCCTATCTAATAATGAACAGTTTTTGCAAGTAAAATATGAATATAAAAATATTAGCTATTTTGTATTAGCATTGTAGAAAATTAAAATGCAACCTAATTGTGTATTAAAAGCTGTAATTGGATTTCACCGGAAATTAGTAAGAAGGTGAGTGCGACGAAGACCTACTTTGCGCAGATAACGCGATCAAATCTCCGAGAGTAAGAAAAAAGAAAATAGTAAAACGTAGCAGTGCGTGGGCATGACGCTATCGTGTCCGGCATCGTATAGACCAGCGTATAAATTCCATCAGAAGCAAATGCTTCTGCAAAAGTCAACCGACATCGTGTACTTTCTCCTTGTAATGTGGAATCATCTTAATTTTATAAATGCAAATTTCAAAATATAGTGTCAAACTAATCCTCACAGTTGAAGATCAACGTGAAAAGGAAAAGTACAATTCGCAACTTTTAAAAACTTTTCACCTACAGTGACCTAAATATATTCTTGGTCTTATGACAATTTTAAAGTTACCTATTTGAACTGAGTAAGCATCAACAAGGAAAAGGCTAATAATTTGCAATTCCCACCCTTGCATTATCGAGGCACGAGGCAGAAGAAGATTTGCGAACATCGTGATGCTCGGTGCGGTGTGTTCCAGCAGCCACGGCTGCAGGGTCGACCGGTCACGATGGCTTGGCTAATGATAGCCTGCCCTCTGCTCATAATCAGTCTCCTATCTTAATTTATGTCTGCTCCTGCCCATCCGTCCGTCAGTCCATGCAACTCTTCTTCGATGTAGGTACTAGGTACCTGCTCACTACTGACTCTTTATTCCCGCTAATTTACCGTAATTCGAATGCAAACCAACGATACGTCAACAATGTCCCAGATGAGCGATCGATGTCCAGAGCGGTTCAACCTTACCGTCAATCATGCCTCTACTCTGATATGCAACATCGATTATAGCGTTGCACTTCGTCGTCGCAAAGTTAACTTAATGCCTAACTAGTAATAATCTTACCAGTAATGATACCATCATTGTCATAGGTAAACGGCAATACTTTTTGAGAATAGATATATAAAAGATAGTCCCACTAAACTCAGTGGAGTTGAGCTGAAATTGTTATATTTTCAAACTGCGTTATAGATTACTGCTGGTAATAAATCTTGATAAAATTTTGCCCTGATAATATCGCAAATTCAGTTAAACGTCTGGCAAAATCTGTGATCACGTTTACTTATTTAGATCAACTTTCTATCTACATCACGTCCTGGAAAATTCATAATATTAACTCTTTACAATCATAAAACTTAATTTAGAAATAAGTATGGTATCAAAGACCAACATTTTTTGTTATGTATATGTGTACATATATAATCACGTTTACTTTTTGTTGTTGTAAAAAAGTCACTCGAACACTTGCTTACTGATATTATAATTGTTCGAACAATACAAATAAAATTAAAGCTCATTCGAAGTATGTAAACACCTGTAAACAGAGACAGATACTAACGTGTAATGTAAATAAACAAATACACAATTTATCTCTAAGTATAGATCGATCTAACGCTTGGATGGTCAGCAACCAGTTCGCAGTTATATGAAGTGGAAAACTAGAGCAGTACAAGCTAAACGTAATCCGAATATTCGGTAATGACAAACATAAGATAGCAGACATCATGGCACAGTTTGTTGCCTCCGAATCTCAAGGTTGAAGGAGAATCAGTATCAAGCTGCAGTGAAACACATGATCTCGAGAATATCGTCACGCTCTATCACCAATCAGAAACTACAGTAGCTTTGCTCATTTTCGAAGAATAAGCCGTGAAATTTTGCTAATGAGTTGATATCGCGAACTCAATTGCATTTGTGTAATGGAAATCTTCATTAATAACAAATACATTTGGTAATAAAAATGTCTAATGATAGTTGATTTGCATGTTGGAAAATTGAGCACGATTCATATCAATGGTTTTCTCTGATAAGAACGGATATAAATTTAAGAAAAGGCTTGTTTAAATTACAAAGCTGCAATTAAATCCAAGCACTTGTGTAAATGCTACCTGATACCTAACAAAGTGCAATGTTTTTGCGAGGATGTTCGTTGTATGATCGTAATCGGTAATAGATAATGTAACTGGTCAATATTAATCAGCTAAACGGTTTTAGACTGGTTTGAAGATGAAATTTAAATATTGTTATATTTTTATTTTGTTAATCTTTTAGATATGATATTATTTTTCGTTATGAAGATAAATTTATAAAAGTTTAAATGCTTGTTGATATTTAATTGAATTTATACTGCAGATGAAGGTTCCATAAATATTGCAAAACAATTTATGAAAACGAGCATGACCTTTTCTGTTTCAAATTCTTTCATAAAAGTAAAGAGTGAATAAAAAACTGTTAATATAAGTAATAATATAGATACACATTATTGTGTAAAAGATTGATTATATATTATCTTTTTTTGTTATTGAAAATTGAATTTTCGCGCGAAAGAAATGTAATTTATATCTCTGACGCTAAATTTTCTCAAACAGACATAATGACATATTTGACGTGAATATGACCACAACAAAATTGCAACCATCATATCACAACACGTATGATCAGTTAAGCAATTTACACACCATCATCTGTTTTTACAATACTCCAACTTTATGTTGTGAAATTTTTTAAAAATGTTAATTTTTTGTATCTATCAATAATCTTAGAGTTTCATTTGACTATTAAAAACTTTCAAAATGTAAAAAAAGACTTAAACATGCAAGAGGAATACAAAAAATACTACATCCGTAATAATTTGATGACCTAATCAAACAAACATGTAGCCTTATTAAGTACGCAGAGAAATTTTATTTTTGCCAATTAAAAGTTACATATGTAACATTTGTCAACTTCTACCGAAGATATAGTACAGCCGTTAAGTGGCCATCGCAATAGTACATAGCTGTTCACAATTCAAAGTCTCTTGTAGTCATATGTATGCATATATGCCATCATATACATATATGCCATCTCCCTAATGTTGAAGTAGCAGGACGAAGATGCCAGACGTCCTCGGGGTTCAAATTAACCGAGCTTTGTATGATATGGCAAAGATCAGGAAGAGCTGTTATACACCATCGCAGTCTCAAGGGATGTGTGGAAATTACTGACATTATCGTTTAACTTCTTTTTCTGTTAAGTCCAACAAAAATGAAGTGTTACACAAACAAGTTACGCAACTGTGTACTATTATTGCCACACAAAAAGAAATTAAAAAACATTTTGTGCTTTTCAATTGTAATAAAGTACAAGTCACAAAAATATACCTGTAAATTAATTAAACTTAATAGATAAAAAAATGTTGAGATTAAAAGTTCATCAAATAATATCTTTTGCACAGTTTTAGTGTGACCCTAAACTACTCACTTAGTTTTGATTTTAAGTACAGACTGGCGATGATACCGTTGCAATCTGAAGCCACGCCTTCGATGAATCGTGTATGTATAGACATGAATGTATGCAAGCACATGATGTTTGTGTATATATAAGCACACATTTGAACGCACATATGCAAAAGACTTGTGAAGGTGTTAACATTAAAATACGTGATTGTATGGCTAATAACGATCGAAATCGATTGCGTTACATTAACAGTCAGGCGAAAAGATAAAGTGAGACAAAGATACGTGATAGGATTCAATTTGTATTGAATCCCCAAGTGTATTACTGAGCATCATTATTTTCAGCAACCCGGTGTGAATGTCAGGTAATTGAATATTGTTTGTTTGATGCGGGTTTTTGTTTTTCGTGCAGGGAACAAAAAATTTCCTCGCCAATCTATTATTTCTACTCATTTTGCTATACATTATATTTTATAATTTATCACTTGTTACAAAATAAATTACTTGCATAATATTGGTTTTTGGAATTTGCTTTACAAATTGTTGCTTGTTAAAATGTATTCCAAATATAATTATTATGCAATATTTATTATTCAATATTTATGTATAAACCAATTTAAGACAAGAGTTTATTTTAAACTTCATTTATTTAATTTTAACTTTTGATTTTATCTGCTTGCATTAATAGGAACTTTTCATTGCTTTTGTTCAAATGATTATTTTCTACTACTTATTTAGCATGCAAATTTCCATCAAAAGTATTAACACAAACACGTTCAAGACTCGTTATCCAGTAGTTCTATCTGAACTGTCAAGTGTCAGAGATAAATCTGTCAGTAGCGTTTGCATATTACAAAAGTTGAATTCCACGTAGTGTACTATCAAACTTGAATTTGGCAATCCTTATTTGAACAAAACTGAATACTTTCGAAACAATAAGTTTGAATAAGTTTTTCGTTTACTTTGAGAAACATCAGATAGCCTACGTATAGTGATCGGCTTTAAAAAGCAATTCATCAGATACAGGCTCTCGTGTCACCGTGTGCGAATGCGTGCATACAAGCGAGCGGATTATAACTCGCACAGCTTGTCATTAAACCAGTATTTCAGACAACCGGCGCTGATTATTTAGCAATACAAATCATTCCCTCGACTAGGCGAGTTCCCGCATGCGCGGGCGTGGTACGTGCCACTTACACGGCTGTATATGTGAATGCACACATCTTATACATATATGTGCGCACAAATATATACACAACGTTGAAAGAAAACACGCGTAAACCTTGCGCGCTAATATTCTTGAACTTCGGAAAAGTGTTCTCGATTTGACTGCAGGCCAAATTCTTTTATGCAATCATTAAATCGCGCAGATTATTATAAACAAAGGGGAATTATCCTTTCATGCAAAATATAAAAAAATTGAAAGAATTATTGAGTTAGGTCAGCATCAATTTTTTGTTTCACAAATAATGGCTCAACAAAATCAAATTGCGCTGAACAATTTGTTTAACAATGTGTCAGGATGGATATTAAGTCGCGATTAAAAAGGCCTGTTGCAAAAATGTTTTGGAATATGATATTAGCAGTTGCAATATACAAAACAATGATTCACCGGAAATAGTCACACCTAAGATAGAAAGTGAGATTCAAAGTTGATCGCGGACACATCTTTTGATCGGAACTAGCCCTTCTATCTTGGAGCTGCATACTAGCTGATCAGGCTCGTAAACATCGTCTCCGAACGATCTTGTTGCAATAAATGACTGCCGAGGAATTATCT
Organism: Idris sp. 1 HC-2018; assembly: GCA_022817325.1. Taxonomy (NCBI): domain Eukaryota; kingdom Metazoa; phylum Arthropoda; class Insecta; order Hymenoptera; family Scelionidae; genus Idris; species Idris sp. 1 HC-2018. The sequence goes on from JABFPM010003108.1 coordinate 14,462, forward strand.
GCGAGATGGCTTCTCACCGTTATAACTTAAGGGCACCGCGATTCCATCAGGTCCTATATAGTTACATTATCACGTTGCTGTTATCGCCACGTCTATATTATCAAAGCATAATCTCCGCAATCGTAATGTCGATCATTACGTCTTTGTACGCATACGACAGACAAAACACAGTATTTAAATAAACAAGCCATTTTGCCAATAGACCATAACGTCGTCTATTTTGTTCAGCATCTTCAAACAAAAAGACGAATAAATCTTCGATTTCAATTTCTTACTAGATAAACTATCAATATAAATTGAGGTTTTTTGATAATAAAAAAAAGGTTTTAATTGTCGATGAACGTAAGATAACATTTTTCTAGATGGAAATAAGATTTGCATTCGGTTTCACTGATATCTAATGCATTCGCGCACAGGATGCCACAAGAAAGCACGAGATATAAACGAGCTAACCGTCCGGTCAGGTATGCAGCAGGACCTCGGCTGCGAGCTGCATTATCGCAGCGTTACGTAAGCGCAGTATGCACTGCGACTGTGTT
>JABFPM010003109.1:0-12287 GCA_022817325.1 Idris sp. 1 HC-2018
TGTTCTTCTTCAGTAAGATCTTTACATTGTATTTTACAGAGTTGTCCAATGAATTAACTTTGACAATTATTATCTCAAAAACTCCCTAAAATTAGTCTTAAGAACAACCCTTGGTGAAAAAAAAAATTACTCAAAGTAAATGGAGATTATTTGCAAAAGCTTACTTTCGAAGCTTAATGAATGTTTCATAAACAACAACTGAACATCCATCAATAAAAGAGGGGCAAAACTGGAGGAGGAGGGGGAAGCAAAGCTTGTTCTAATTACACAAAGGCATCTTGATGAATTGTTAGAAGCGAGCAGATGTCGGGCGCACGCGTAACTGCAACGATTAATAACATCACACTGCTGTGTGTATGTATATATAACTGTAAACATTCAAAGGATCCCAAGTCCGGAACAGCCGATACACGTTTCGGCCTAATTTAAGCCAGGCGTTTGCATATGCAAATAGGCACACCTATTACCGTGCAGATAGTTTCATTTCAGCTACGAATTATGTGCAACAACCGTGAAAAAGTTGACATCTCTGTCAATCAACGTTATACATCTTTTTGTAATTTAGTTGAATCAAAGAAAATATTTATTTTTGTTTACTACGTATTTTTGAGCACCTACAGCTGGAGACCTCCACGTGGCGGTGCTTGGGTAACGCTAACATCCGGCTAAAGCAGTTAAGTTAACATTTAAACGTTAACGGCTACGTTACTATGTGAAAATAAATATTGATTTTAATAAAAACGACCGGTAAATTAAGTTTTTTTTTGTATTTTCATGAAATTGATTGCTTAAGATCAAATCAAGTACGATTTTTGAACGTAAAATTGGTTGTGTAATTTTAAACTCATGAACTTGGTGGCTCTAGATATGATAACTAAATTTAATAAATAAATAGAAACAGCAAACAGTTGTGCCCGAGACAAAATATTTTTAAGACAAAATAAACTCAACATTTTGCCTGATTATTGAGTTAATATGCATTTAAGTTGTTCTTATTTTTAAACAGTCTGTCTTAAACAAGTCATCGCTTTAAATATTGATTGGTCGAAAAAGTCTGATATGTAAGAAAAAGATACAACAATTTTCTTTATTTTTAACATTAATTTTATGTGCTCCTATATTTGCTATTAAAAATTAATTAGTGCTCTTAATTACAACATTTTTAATAACAGAATTGAGAAATAATTTATGCTTTGTTAAAGTACAAAAAGCTGATTTCATAATTGAAAATAATAAACTTTTTACAATTCATATTTTATAAAATGTTGCTTCAATGCTTTATAAAATGTAAGTTTCTTATCGAACTGAAAAAAAGTTTCTTACTCTAAATTTTAAAAAGTGAAAAATCACTTTTTCGAAGTGCATATTTACTTTTTGAAACTTTATAGGACATCTTCACTGAAAAAGTGAATATAAACTTTTTCAAAAAGTAAATTTGACCATTTGAAAAATTAATTTTTGAATAATTGAATATTCACTTTTACAAAAAGTTGTTGTTATTGTTTTCTTTTTTTTTGTTTGTTTGTTTGTTTTTTTTAATATTATCGAGGAAAGAAAGAAGGGGAGATGAAAAGGATGGGAATACGGGTCCAGGCTCGATTTTTAAAATGAAACCACTGCCGCATTTGCGTGTTTTGTCAAGGAAATCACGGAAACCTTGAAAAAATGGTCGACACCGAGAATCGAACTCGCTCTACCTCCTGAATACGAGTCAATCACTACTTTGCGCAATATATCATACTCGCTCGATAATATTAAATGTAATACAAATGTTATACAAATAAAACTTATTTTTCACCTTTTGAAAAGTGAAATTCACTCAACAAAAAGTGAAAGTTTGACTTTTTCAGGAGTAAAAAATAAGTTCCCTGACGAAAAAATGAATTTTCACTTATTGATGAGTGAATTTCACTTTTCAAAAAGTGAAAAATAAGTTCACTCTAATAAAAAGTGAAAATTACACTTTTTCAAATTTAGAGAGTAGGAATGAACGTTTTACATGAATCTATAACTATTAATGAAGAATGATCTGACAGATGCATGTAATCGACAATTTCACACCGCATGTTAAGTTTGAATATGTGAAATCGATGTATAAAGATAATCGGACCTTGCGTTCACAAAATGTCGAGGCTTATAAATCATCGTCACGTGTTGACTATCTTGAATAACTGTCAAGCTGCGACTCCTTGACAAATAACACTTTCCATTTTCCAAATGTTATTGGCAAAGTTTGGAAGTACATGAATTATATGCACTCTATATAGTAAATAGATGTACAAAAAAATAAAATTCACTGGACAAGACAGTGAAATATTGTGAAAAAGTGTCAGTTGACAAGCACTACGTATAATTGAACCAAAAAATTTCCTGGAGAAAAAGTGTATTCTAATATGAATATGATGATTTGTATTCTAAATTGTGAAGCCTTCTGTAAAATTAGAAAATTCATCGTCCTCAACAGACGATGAATCAATCAGCTAAAAATATTTAACACTCTCAGAAAAGTAATTTTCCATATAAGCTAACATACTTATTTCACTTGCTAAACTTTTTTTTGCAAAGGAATTTCATCTACGTTAATGTAGGATAATGTAAAACGAAAGAAACGGCAACAAAAGTTTGAGCGTCAACTTAAAAACTTTTTTATCAAAAACGAAGAAAAATCAAAGCCATAAAAACCTATTAATTGAGCCGAGGCATTTAAAAAGACCCTACACTTATTCCAGTAAAAATGACTATAATAACAACATCTTTTATGTGTAATACTTTATTCAGTAAAATGTAGCTAACTTTCAGTTAAATGAATCATTTTTACCGATTTTTCAGTGAATTCTTTTTTCTCATCCGGCTCGAAGGACGATAAATTTCTTGTCACTGATAGTTAGATTACACTGCATCAGTTTTTCGATGGGGTTAAAAGAGGGGAAAAAAAGAAGAAAATGCAAATTGAAATCACATCTTAAATCGTCCTCAAAATGTTGTTCGGTTATCGCAAATTTGCGGAATAATCTTGTGCAGTATCAATATCATCAGATTCTTCGAAATCAAGTCGCAAAATCGATTGGCTGGCGCAACAGCGATGGTGGGCGTGGAGCGTATACAAAGTACAAACAGTATCGAGCGAATCGACGCCCTTCGTCCTATATTATTCAGTCGATTCGAATAGCAGCAACGGCTGTCATTCAGGTCACTGTGATGTCCTGTGTTAAACCACATCGCAGGTTTTAAGCGTTTTACTGCTTTCGTTCTTAAACAACGCTGCGTTGAATCCAAAATTCTTGCCGCCCGAGAATTATTTAGTTCAGAGACAATTCGTGTCCGGCGTGCACTTTAATACCAATTTGGACGTGGTTTTGCTTTGTCAAAAAGTGCTCTTCTCAAACCTGCTAAGCAATTTCTGGGGGAATCAATAACCTAACTTTTGCGGATTAGATTATGTTTCTTAGTTGAAATTCAATTCAATTCAGATCATCAATAAGTTGAGAATAATATGCCATTCATAATGATAACTTTGCTCGAAATAACATTTTATTGATCGAATTGTTTTGCAGGTTTTGCAGGTAATTTGAAATAAAAACAGGGCAAAAATGATGAGCACATCCCAAAATTAAAACGCAAACTCTAATTTTATTAGGGTTTGTATCATGGTATCCGATGTATATGTACTTAACAAATATTGTTATGCTCACACTGCAGGTGTAAATTACACTCAGATTAGATGTTTATGTAATTTTCATATTTGCAGTATAACTGGCATCAAATAAGAAGTTATCCAATTAAATTTGAGTTGAAAATACATTTCAATTTCTAATCTTGAAGTAAATCTATAAATTTATTTGCATATTTTATAAGACATCAATTTATTATGAAATCAAAGATTTGCTTGATAAAAAGAAATATTCTTACATTAATAGATGATTAATAAGAGATAATATTTTTCTCAATTACTCTGAATGTAAACATAATCAAAAAGAGTGTTGTTTCAATTGCTGCTGGGATGATATCTGTATGCCATCGTACCTTAACGTAGCAGAAACTTGGAATAATAAATTAAGGGATCGATTAAACTGGATAGTATATTAGTCGAGGGAAATGAAATTCAGATTCAGATATGCTATCTTTCACCTGAAGATTGGACAAATTATGCTGTTGAAATCAATATTTCACCGTTTGTTTAATAGGAACATGACAGTTTTATCGATTTTTGTTCCTTTATGTCTTCATCATTTTTTCGTACAATTTATTTCTCATCTGGTTTATATTATTTTGGCTTTTTCTTGTCTCATTTTTAGAGAATCAAATAAGATAGAAGAAAGTTTCAATTGAAGTGCAAAAGAAGGCCCTTTCCTAACAATTTGTAAAGATTTATGCTTCAAGTTGGTGCAATTGTGTTATCCCTGACCACTTTTGGATTCTTTTTTGAAACAAAAGCAACACGAGAATGAAGACAAGTTAAAAGAGAAATTGTTGTGTTTTTGTTGTTGTTGTTGTTGTTGTTTTTGTTTTTCACGAAAAAAGTAGACTGTGAGAAAAGTGTTGGTCCCACATCGTTCGTCACGATTCATTACCACCCGCAGTAGTGACAGTCGTACCAACTTAACCAAAACTTGGAACAAAAAACAAAAAAAGAAGAAGAACTGCAACTGCGGATAAAGCGGTGAAAGCAAAAACTTTGACAACAAAAAATTTTAATGCTGAAAAATCAAAATTGCATTAAAACATGATACTTGTTGCTGTGAAATTTTAAGTGGCTCGAACTGAAAAGTCAATTATGGCGCCCAATCTTGGGCTGATTTGAATCGGCATCATAATTGACACTCAGTTATCGGTTATCGATCCCATTTTCTATATCACGTGTGGCGCGATTATAGCTTAACGAGCAATCCATTATCGCTGATTGATATTGCCAGTTGATCGTGAACAATTAAAAAGTTGTAAGATTTTTGCTCACCGAAACGACCTTTAAATGTCAAAAATCTAGCTATTAATCTTCGAAAAGCAGATAACAGATTCATATATAAAAGTACAATGTTATAAACGATCTGACCCAGTAGACATTTTTTATCTCAAATCAACTCGACGGAAATAAATGGTGTTTAAGAAAATTGTAATCACGTTTACTTTTGTTTGATCTACATAGTAATTTGTACAAACAATTAATCAACACAAGTAGAGTTAAATACACACTTTTAATGAAACTTCGATTCCATGCCTTTTGTTCCAGCGAGCTAGTAAATATCAAGAGATGTTTGATATTTCAGATAGTTTCAGAAAACTGTATGTAAAGTTGAAGCAGAGTGAAGACAGACGACAGTGGTTGCATTTGCAAACACCGGTGCACATAATTATATGCGCGACAAATTAATCACAAAGCTCTTGCGGTAATATCGAAGTCAGGGTTCTAGGACCAAGTCAAATATAACCCATTACAGACTCAATGTGTAATAGCGCGTTTAAAGCATATGTGTGTGCACATAAAGACGATGCCAATGACGAAGGCATGCAACTGAATTTGCAAGGGGCTCATTGTTGTCCGGCTGGTGTAGTTATTATATTAACGATCATTGCAGTGCTGGAAATTACATGACCATGTAATCGTATGCATACACACAGAGAGAACTAAGCATAAGGGGACATTGTCTTCGGTGATATCAGAAATCTTTGATAATCATCCCTTTTTTCGAATATAACAATAGTCGGCAAATTTTTAATCTCCGCACACTGTTCGAATGTACGCTATTGAAATATTTCGTACTTTGTCAAAGGCCTGAAAATAAATTGCAATCAAGAGTATATATGTAAGGTTTGATATAGGTCACGATATTACAATATCTGCTGTGTATGATTTTCATAATCAAATCTTGATGTGTTTGCACAATTAATGTAATCATTTCTAAAGGGATGAATATAATGATTAAAAAGGTTTTCGTTGTTTATATGACTTGTGAGCAAAATAGATATGTTCAAAAAATCCTGCCGATTGAAAGACTGCGCTGTTTATTTCGGAAAATTCAACAACAAAATCCATTTCCCAACAGAAAATTACGTTCCCTGAAGATTTTCAAGAAACGATTTTTCAGCAGTTATTTAATGCATCTTCAGGGATTCTACGGTAAAACTCCAGAGAAATAACATAATAGCAGCTTCCTGAAATTTTACGAGGATTTATAAAAAATGTATACAAAAGAAAAGAAAAAAACAAAACACGATGCATTAACAAAACATTTTGCAAAATTCAATCTTGAATCACCGGAGAGAACACATTTGTACATGCTTCTTTGTCTGTATTAACTTTGACGATAGTTTGAGGCAATAAAAGCTATCAACGTGCGCAACTAAGGTCTAATTGGAACTGAAAATGTGCTCATTGTCCACGCGGGTTACTAAATTAGCAACATTGCCCATGCAGAGAAGAACCTTATTTGAAATTTTGCAATTTCGCGTGCTCTCAGCCCCTTGTGTCGGAAATGAGCATATTTGGGAGATAAGTGAAAAGGAAATTGCAAACTGGCGCGCGTTACACTCGGACAAATTCAAAATAACGTGTGTAACCCTCTGGATAAAAGTGAAAACGAAACTAACAAAACGACGAGAACGATACGTGACGATTGCGTCCAAGTTGCACACGCTGTATCGCTAAATCAACTACGTTTAACGTCAATCATGAGTCAATTTATCCTCGGCAGTTGAAATTCAAATCCTTCAAAAGCCCTCGCTGTATCGTCGAATGACGATAATACGCGGCCATTCATTACAACGACTGTAAACAGCTTTTCGCCATTTGATTACTCGAAAAACTGCAAATTAGAACATAAATTATAATGCACAAGAATTTATACATATTTTTGAAAGTAGAATAAGCAAAATTATCTCATAAACCAGTGGAATTTACTGGGATTCAATTAAATTCACTAGTAGAAAAACTAGTAGAATTTTTGATTATCAGTTAAATTATCGAATAAACCAGTAAAAATTATTGAATACAAAGGAAAATTTATTTAAAAAACAACTGATATTTACTTTCAGTGAATCAGTTAAGTTCACTGAAAAACATGTACAATTTTGTTGAAAAAAACCAGTAAAATTTACTTTCGTTCACTGTCTGTTCAGTGAAACTACTACTGACAAATTAGAGAAAATCCGCAAAATTTCCCCAATTAGAATCAATTAAAGAAAGAAAGAAAAAAAACACTAAAGGCTTTTTAAATTAAACACACTCGGCAAAATCAAAACCATACTTATTTTACGTTCAAATTTTCTTCAAACTTTTACTTTTTGCATCTCTAAGATATTTATATTACTTGAATATACTCTATTGATATGCCCTTTTTTCTTCGACGTTTTTTTATCATCAGATTCAGCGAAGAACATTTTTTGTACTATTATCCCGTGTATGTTATACATATAAAACCTTTGATACAAAAGACGCTGAAAAACTCATGATCCTCGACAATTTCATTTCATTTCAAATATCATTTTTTCTCTCTCTCTCTCTCTCTCTCTCTCTTTCTTTCTTCAACATAATAAAAAAAAAGCAATCCCATAAAGAGCCACTGCAGGAAATTTTTGCACGTTTCAAGTCTATCTTAGCTCGTTTAGTGCAATAAAAGATAGCGATTTTGATGGATTTGTTTCACCGGAGGAATTGAAAGTCGAAGATATATGTTATCGATGTCCTTTAGATTCCGGGACGTCTGAATGTCAGTACGCGAAATTGGCTCGCTTTCAGATGTCATTTCTAGTTACGGGCCGTAATTGTTCTGCTTCTCGAGGTACAGTTCCGATCGAAAAAAAAAGTCTCCGTGACAGTCTAAATACACGAAATAAAGTCATTCGCAGGGACAGCCTGCCGACCCAATTTATTTCCATTTATAATTATATTCGTATCAATTTGACGAAGCAAATCGGACGGGCATTCGAAGCAAATCCTGCATCCATCTAAACAATTAATCGGAGAACGAATCAATTCACTTGGTCCTGACAGAATGTCACATGTAAAATCGACAACTTTTGTGGTATCATTTTCAGCACTGTACAATGTAAATAACGCTCTGCGTCATTATGACTTATACAGTGAAATTTACTAGATTTCAATATAACGCTTTGTTTGTATTGAATGTTGCATCAAACAACAGACACATTTGCAGACGCCTATTTGCATATATATTCTAATCAGTGCAATCTCATTTTCAACGATGACATAATATTAATTTATTTATTTATTTAAATGGCTAATTTAAAGATTTTCACAAAGATTGTTACAGAGTGAAGTACATCACAAATATATATATGCATGTATGTAGAAAACAACATTATAAAAAAACGGAAAAGAGAAAACAAAGCAAATTTGTGTGGCACTACAAGTACATATTTATGTTTATTTTATGAAATAAAGGGATAACATGGTTTAATAAATTTTTTAAAATGTTTTCATTAGAAAAATTGTTCAAGTTACTTTTTTGAAATGTTGAACAATTAAAATACCCTGAAAATAAGTAATCAAGCCGAACGGTAGTTCGACGATGCCAAGATAAGCAGAAAAAACATCAAAAAACCGAAATGTAAAACGGCTGATCTGAGTTATTACGCCGAGCATCTCGCAAACACGCCATTTTTTTTTCTTCTTCTTCTTCTTAAATGTGGAATTTTGCTCATATACTACATATAAATACAAAAAACTGTCAATGATCGATAAATAAACACTTTATTGTATGTTTACAATCATATAGGTGGTCAATGGAAAAAGAAACAGAATTTTTCAAATTTTATACAATTATTTATTTTTATAATTGTTCCATTACGTGGTGGACCAAATAACCGTGGTGTATCTTTTTATGCAAATTCAATCATTCAGTGCACTTTCCACAATAAATATATTCAGAAAGAAATACTAAAATTACCGAAACAACATTTTCTACGAAAATCAATAGAAATTTATAAATCTGTGGCTTTCGGCCATAACAAGACAAGTTCATTTTCAAAAATTCTCAGAGTTATATTCAAATTTTTAGTCAGGATATACTAATTAATTTAATTATATGATTTTTCAATATAAAATTCCGTTACAAAGAAACCTTATTTACAAGATTTCAAAGCAATATATTTTATATAATGAAAGAATTTGAAATGAAGATTGCAAAGATAGATGTGATTTGAATTTTTTGAAAATGGACTTGTATTTTTATGGCTTGAAGACACAGAAATATGGTAAAATAAATGTTGATGTTTTAGCAATTAGAAAATTTACTGTTACATTTTCAGATTAGAAGAAAAACTGCTACTTGCTTTAATTGCAAATATACAACAACTTCTGAAGTTGACTACTTAATATTTCAATTGTGAATGAATGATTTTAAAAATGAAACACGTACACTTCAGAATATTATAAATAAAAACAAGTATTACAAAAGATAAAATTCAAGTAAATGGCGAAACATGTTCGAAATAACAAATTTTCTCCATAAAACTCAAATTACATGTGTTAATAATTTAATTATGCTACAATCAATTTAAAGTTTCCAGTGCCACATTTCATCACGGTTTGTTAATAAAAGAAGGGCACTTTACAAAAAAAAAAAAAAAAAAAAAAAAACTCTAGACTGTTAGATTCTAGCAAATTTGTTCTTTAAATTTTACTTGAGAAATGTTTATTGCTTCTCTTCAATAATATTATTCCTAAAATGTTGCTTAAAAAACTGATATCAAAACCTACAAAACAATTCCATCGTTAAAGTTACGCAAAGATTGCGCAGAAATTGTATTCCCCCACAAAAATATTCCCCGAAAAAGTATTTCCTCAGAAATTTACAACGAATTTGTTGTAAATACCTGTAGCTATCTTTTTTGTACCCTTAAAAAATCTAACATTAAACTTTTTAATCCAAAAATTTTTGGCAACAAATAGTGATACCAAATTTTGCCAAGAAAAAACTGATTCAAAATTAAAATTGTCATTAAATGTTAATATGTACTGACAAAATTATAAATTTTTGTTGAATTACATTTCTAAATATTTGATATTATTTAACATAAAAGTAAATAAAAAAATTTATTTAAAAAAATCTTGGCGGTCCGTTTCAGTAAAAGTTATAATTTAAAGTCAATCTTGTATCTTAAAATTGTGGATCATGGGTTAAATATAAATCCGATATTTTGCAAGTTGAATATTTCGAAAAAATCATTGTTTTATGTAAAACTGAATTTATTCCTTAAATTGTTTATCAATAAATTGCAAGCTAATTAACATAAAACAAATTAAATTGCAAATAACTAAATAATGCACATTTATGTGTAAATTACTATATTGATACAATTGCTTCTGATTCTATTACCCCAGTTAACTTTTGTAATTACTTTCATATTCGATCAAATATTTTCATATTTAATAAAAACTAAACAAATATTATTTAGCAACATGAATTTACAATGTAGGTTCACATTCTGCACGGACTTGTAACAGATTAAAAATCATCACAAAATCATTCAATTTGGCGAGTTTATTTTATTAAAACGGACCGACCGCCAAGATTTTTTTAAATGAATATTTTTATTTCCTTTTATGTTAAATAATATCCAATATTTAGACATGTAATTCAACAAAAGTCTACATTTAATTTTTTGAAAATGTTTAAATTTTAGAATTAAAAAATATAATTTTTTCATTAAATATTAACATTTAATGACAATTTTAATTTTGAATCAGTTTTTTCTTGGCAAAATTTGGTATCACTATTTGTTGCCAAAAATTTTTAGATTGAAAAGTTTAATGTTAGATTTTTTAGGGGTATAAAAAAGATAGCTACAGGTATTTACAACAAAGTCGTTGTAAATTTCTGAGGAAATACTTTTTCGGAGACTTTTTTGTAGGGGATCTTCAGTTATAATAAAAAATGTATGAACAAACAAAGATTTCAATAATTTATGTAGAAAAAAGATTATCCATCAATTCTTGTAATACTATTGGCTTTGAAAAAAATTACATTCGTTTTAGTAATTTAACAAAAAGTGAGTATAAATTAAAGGTAATTGTTAAATTAAAGGTATCTGATAAATTAAAGGTATCTGATAAATTTAATTACTTCGCAAAGTACAACAAATAGTTCAATTGTAATTTTAAACAACTAGCATGTTAGAGTTTTTGTGTAGAATAATTTTTGTCATATTTTTTAATGAACTTCCAACATTTGTAATAAACTACAATTTTGCAAACAAAAATAGCAATTATTTTCATCTTATATTTATAAGTGTTTGTAATTAAAAAATCAATAGTTTTTACGTACCATCTGATGATTACATAAATATCAGAAATATTGCATCGAAAAAAGTTGATATTTTTGAAACAAAAAAGGAATGATTATTATGTCTTTATGTTTTAGTTACTAGTCATCAAGTTTTTGTTTTCGAAACAATATCGTTTTAGATTTATGTGTTCGTTAATATATACACAATATCCATAAACGTCCACTCAGCGAACAAAAACTAAATGAAAATTCAATTTTTTTTGTTATCAAAAGAAGATATTAAAAACAATTTGTTTTATTGAACTATTTTATTCTGTAAGCGATAGATGTTTCAGATAATAACAGATTGACGGATGAACATTCAGTCAAATTTAATTGTCTGATTCATTCAAGCACTCTTAAAAGTGTTAAAAATCAACTTCAATTAATAATCTTAATGTTATGATATTATTTTCCAGAAACTAAATGTTACGTTTTATCCTATGAACAATTTGTTCACACAAATTTAAAACCAGTACTAAAAGTTAAATATAAAATTATTATTTAAATAAATTTTTTTCCCCTCTTAATAAGAAAATAATTTTTATTCAGTGAAATAATAAAGAAAAATAATATCTTAGTTTTAGTTTCTGACGAAGTAATTGTACTAAATGATGAATTAATGAATAATTAAAAACAATCCTACTACTATCTTAATTATTGGTGATCATAAGCATAATACGCTTGGTTATGCGAAATCATTAATTAATAAACGATTATTATCTTAAACTAAATGCAATGTTGCAGTTTTAAAGCTTCAAAGGGAATGCAAAACAGAGGAGAAGTCTTAGTCAAGTATAATATTCAGCCAATGAACTGATCATTGTCACCTTCAAGTTTTACTCTTTTTGCATTAAAATGTCGAACTCTCTTTCCGATATTAATTTCATAAACAGAGTAGGGTGAATATTTTAATGAATTAACACTTTCGATAAAAAACATTAATTAAACAAATTTGTGATAATATTAACATCTAATTATTGTTTTTTTTGGGGGGGGGGGGGG
>JABFPM010003110.1:0-14987 GCA_022817325.1 Idris sp. 1 HC-2018
CAGAGTATAAGTTTAGATCCATGGATATTTGGCTTCGCCGTTAATGTTAATGATTGGCCAGGCAAAACCCATGACTTTTTCCGTTTTGGATTGGCGTAGTGGATCCACTTTTCATCTCTAGTCACGATTCGGTACAAAAATCCTTTTCTTTTCTGTCGTTCAAGCAGCTGTTTACATGTGAAAAAACGCCTTTCCACGTCTCTAGGTTTCAGTTCGTATGGGACCCAATTTCTCTGCTTTTGGATCATTCCCATGGCTTGCAAGCGTTTGTTGACTGTTGAAATATCAACTCTTAATAATTCAGCTAAATCTTGAAGCGTTCGGCATGAATCTTCATCGAGCAATGACTTCAATTCTTCATCTTCGAAGTTTTTAGGCTGCTCAGATTGTTCCTTGTCTTCCAGCTCAAAATCACCACTAAATCGAGCAAACCATTTCCGACACGTTTGTTCAGCTAGTGCATGCTCTCCATAAACTTCTACTAAGATTAGATGACTTTCAGCAGCAGTTTTGTTCATGTTAAAATAATAAAGTAAAACTTCCCGCAAAAACACTTTATTCGGCACAAAGTTAGACATATTCGATGAAGTAAAATATATTGTTATATACACTTCAACCAAGTGTCATATATTAATAATGGTGCTCAATGATGGTAGATTTACGGGGAATAATAGTCACGCGATCTATTGGAAAAGGCCACTTGTCACGCCATCTATTAGGAAACGCTACGAATAAAAATTGCAATTATACTATTGAACGAGAAGAAAATAGCTTAATTTTTCTTTTAAATATTAAAGATTTCAAAGATGAAAATAGTATCAGCTTACAAAATCTTATTGACAGAAGTTTTGTAAAGAAATTACATTTTAAAAGAAAATGTCCAGAATGTGGACATGAGGATTCTTATCAAATAGATTCAATTGGAAATATTGTTGTCTTGCAAATAGAATTATTCAAAAACTATTCATGCACAAGAAGAAACTTACTGATACATGCAATATAAAAAGTATTTCTTAAGATTCTTATACTATAGCAGGACAAAATTATAAACCTAACAATGCAATATTTCACTATGGTCCGTTATTTGAAGAAGGTCATTACACATGTATGGTTAGAAAAGCTAATAAATGAATGGAAGCTGATGATGCAAATATATCTAAGAAAAATTGGCCAAGAAATTCCAAAAATATTTATCTTGTAATTTTAGAGAAAATGTAGAGTGTAATACAAAAAAAGAAATTTAAAGGCAAAATAATATCTTCGAAAATATAAAATATGTTAATATAAATATGTTATTGTTCCTTCAATTGAGAGCAAGTGAACACTTGTTTTAAATTAAGATTGATATATTATCAAATAAGCAAAACAAATTCTATTTTAATACTTTAGTCTCCAACGCTTTACCAACCGAACCTCAGAAAATTATGAAAACTAACTTTCACTTACTATATGCAGATACTCATTCAATACATTTCCTATGTTTGTGTTTGCGATTCTCGCAAGGAAAAGACATCGATATAAAATTATTTGTATTATATTCTTTACTCGAATAAAATATATTCTAAATTTGTAGGTGCCTTTTTTGGGAAGTATCAAAAATGCAACCCTCAAATATAAACAAAAATCGCTGAAAAAACATATTTTTGCTTGTTTTTAAACAGATTTTTTGATATATTATAATGAGGGCAACTAAAAATTCGTGAAATGCTATATTTCTAAATAAAGAATATTTTAAGCATACATTTGTATCGATGGCAACAATAAAAGTTCACTGATCTTTTCTTTCGAGTAGATGTGACTTTATCAGTTCAAATGTGATTAAAGTGTTATTTTCATAATGAAAAATGATAAACATATTAATTTTCTCATTTACCAGAAAATAAAGTAAATTCTACACTGTAAATGAATTGTTGAAAATTTATAAAATGTATTGTTTAATATTCAATTTTATTATTTAAATTTCAATGTTTTTGATGTAATATAACACTATAACCTAATTTTTATATTTTTGGATAGTTTTCCATTAACTAATTAATTGTTCATTTTTTAAAGAATATATAATCCTTTATATATAATATATATATAATATAAAGAATAAGAATACAAAAACAAAACTTACGGTTATAAATTAACTAAACTTAGTTATTATTTCTCACTTTTTTTTTGGTTATTTGTATAAAAACATAAACATAAGTTGGAAATTGAAAAATTAGTTGTTGAATTTAATACAAAAAATATTATAATTCAACTACATATTGTGTTCAACCAGATCAAACAGCATGTTGTTAGATATCGCAGCAACTGGTTTACAGCGTATTATAATGTCATCAGCGGATTTTTACGATGAAGTATGGTGAAGATTACCACAAATTATAGTTAACATGATTATTTAATTTCTTCAGTAAAATAAAAATAAACATGAATTAGTAAATTTTTTAGTAGTTACACGAAGCAAAATAAAGTGAATTTCCAAATAAATAAAGAGCGCAGAAAATTTTTCGATTAGCTGAAAAGTATGGCCAAAAACTTCAAGCCCAGAATAGAGGTTTCCTAATATAATTCTAGTTTAACTGCGTAGTACACTCTGTGAATTATCGGCTGCTCACTTTGATCCCTATTATTCGAATGTTTTTTTGCTTAGATCCGATCCCTGGTGGTGATCTTCTTCACCGGTCAATAAAGTTGTATTACGCACATCGTTGGTCTTGAAGTACAGCTTCAAATACAGAGTATCACGATGTGACTCAATTCAGAGACGCATTTTCATTTTTAGTAAACAATCAATAAGCGTGTTTTGTCAAAAGCTTGTTTTATATTGCTTTGTGATACCAATAATTAATAATCATAAGAATGTTCATAAGGTTTAAAATCTTCATTTACCTATTTTTGTTTATTTTCTTTTATTATGACTTGAATTCTAATTATTTTCATAACTGGACATATATAATAAGAAAAGAAAAGAAAACCTAAGTTATACCGTATTAAGTAAAATATCAACTTTCTGTTCATTTGATAAATTGGGCGAATCTGATAGCCATTTCGCGATTTGGTCAAAAAATTACTTATTTCACAATTACGGCGAAACATAATTTACCATATATGTCATTGATCAAATTAATTTAAATGACATTGTCAGAGTAATGTTACAGTATTTAAATTAGAATCTATCAATATTGGAATTGAACAATAAACTAAGCCAAATCATATAAAGATACTTGACGTTGCATGTTGATGTAAATCGCTTGAATGTATTTAACAATGAACTACAGCGCAAAGCAATCTATTATGAGAACACGGGAATTTCGATTGTTCAGGATGTTCACAAAGAATAATCGAACACAAGATTAATCGTTTACGGACTATTTACTTTTACCAAAACGTCTATTATCATTATGTAATTCAAGAATATACAGCGTTCTTTTAGTTTTTATTTTCTGTAGTAATCCAACTAAAATAAAAATAATAAAGTTTTTCCGCGGTTTTTTTTTTATTTAAGGGTACGTCCCAGTTCATGATTCATGAAAATTAATAAAATTCATGATCAATTAATCAAATTTTGTTTCTTCCATTTTAACACTTCCTGAAAGTTCCAAACCGGGTTTAGGGATATCAGGCTGTTTTAAAAACGTATATATGTGGAAAAAATTTTAACACTTCAAATTGTATGTCAACTGAATTTAAAATGCGAGTATCTCGAGTTTTTCATTGTTACGCTTTCTCATTTTCGAAACAATTTTTTGGGGTATCTATTAAATCAATTTTTTTAACAATCTGAAGAAATTATTTGAACAATCTGAAACTTTTTGAAGTTTGTATAATTTTTTATTTATATATTAACAATAGTACTAGAAAACGTTTTATTTGAAGACGTTTAGACATTTTTTCTAGCAAAATATGTCAAAAATGTCTTTTCTTAAGATACTTTTGCCTACTTTTAACATGAAAAGGTGTCTAAACGTCTTCAAATAAAACGTTGGTTTTTCCAGTGAGCCATTTAAAAACAAATTATTCAAATTGGTTAATAATTGGCTATTTAAGCCATCTTACAAGGACGTCCTATTAACTTATAAATTATAGGTTTAAGTTTAATAAGTACAAGATAAATTATTAATAAGTAAACAATTCACTGATTACATATTATATTTAATTTTTTGTTTTAAGAACTAATTGCTAAAAACGGGAAACGGACAAAAAAACTGGAAAAACATAACTGAGGACAAAATAACTAATTTTTCAAAGTCATTTATTGATTTTTTGATCTATATTTTATAAATTCTATATAATTTCTAAGAACTAGTTCATCCATGCGAAATTAAGATTTTGATTTTGAATTCACAATATTCTTTCATATTTTAAAATTTTGTTCTTATTGTA
This sequence comes from Idris sp. 1 HC-2018, assembly GCA_022817325.1. Classification (NCBI taxonomy): domain Eukaryota; kingdom Metazoa; phylum Arthropoda; class Insecta; order Hymenoptera; family Scelionidae; genus Idris; species Idris sp. 1 HC-2018. The sequence continues at coordinate 4,375 of JABFPM010003110.1, forward strand.
AGTTTGAACAACAATTTTCAGAGCTTATTAATTTGATATAATGCCTACAATGTTTTAAACAAAGTATGAAAATGATGAACCTATAAAATGTGCAAATAACGAATGATATATTTATTAAACTTTTATTAAAAAATTTATGATTTTGATATGATTATTAATTGAATTGAATTGCAACAAATAACTACAAATGTAATAAAAAAAGATAGAAAGACTGTTTTCTTTTAGTATACAATGTGTATTTACATATGATTGAATATATTTCAGTTTTATATATATATTTCAGAGTGGGTCAAACAATCGTGCGATAAGCGAAAGAATCTTTCTTTTTGTAACCAAGAGAATCTCCAACTGCTGAGCTGACGGTCGATAACAGTCGTGCATTGGATTCCAGATCAAATCCAAAACCTTGATTACGTCATTCGATTTAGCCTCCCGATCAAGAGCGAGGCCATGATCGTTGGCTGAAATGTCGGACAGTAAGGCAGCGGAGTTACTTGTCCGTTTTCGCAGAGTAAAACCTCCACATGCGACGAGCGCGATGAGTTGGTCGGACTTGGCGTAGCATCGGCTCGCTATCGGCGCCAATCAGACCATCATCAATGTAAAAATTATCGCGGAGAAGCGGTGCGGCCAACGGGAATGACGGGCCCTCGTCATCAGCTTGTTGTTTTAGCACACATTGTGCTTAATAAGGTGTGCTTTTCATCCCAAATGTCTCCGTATTTAAGCGCTAAGAGCGTATTTATTCGTTTGTATTCTGGCGCCACCGAATGTGCTGTAAATCTCGATCCTTTTCGTGTACGAGAATTTAGCGGTAAATTTGTGTTAAATCAACACAATAAACAAAGCGATGGGTGCGTCATCTTGTGATCAGCAGCGGAAGATCATTCTGTAATTTTGACAATTAATGCACAGACCCTTTTGATGGACCACCCCAATCCTCCCTTCACGCGGGTGTAAAATTAGCGGCGGTTATGGGAACATTTTTTAATAGTGCTGCATCGCCGAGTAAACAAGATTTTAGATAATGCAGCCGTTACAAGTCATTGAACGAGGTATCTTTAATAAACAACGATTCAAAATAATCATGGAATGAGGTCTATTTCTGAAAAGATTTGTCAAACCTGGGTAATTCGATGAGGGGCACCCAAACTGCAGTATTATACAACTCAATTAATGGAGCGTCCGCCTCGATCTTCTTAAGACTTCCATTACCTCCAGATATTGGCGTTCCGCAAGCGGAAATTGGTTTTCCGTAAAATAAGGATGCGTAAGTTGGTCCTCGGCACTGGCTTCATCCAGTAATTACAGGTGGAAATCCCGGCACTCAACCCAGATTGGCTGAATATAAGCGAGCCACGCGCGCGCTCGCGCAGCCGTGAGCCTGGTTGAACTAAATCGCGTACGAAGTTGATCGTAAGCACGATCAAACCTGCTGATGCTTCGCGTGGACGAAGGTTCTTAAGGTCACCTTAAGAAGTGGCGTTTTCGGTCGAGAATGTTCCACAGGAATGAACGGTGCCTCGCATAAACGAAAGCTCGGTGCTCAAAAGAATAAAAGTTTGTACGGTCACTCTGATTCCGATGCAACACCGCAAAATAAAAAAAAAATCTGTCAAAAATGGTGTACAAAAATGTCAAAAGTTCACTTTATATAATCAGAAACTTATCTAAATCGCGATAAATCGGCAAAACAACATGCGAAAATTAATTGTCACAAATTGGGTTATTATGAAAACTGAGCTAGCGACGCTCAAGACGTTAGTTTACTACAGTAGTGACTGACAGTGTAGCGAAAATGTTAAAAAAATGGCTTTTGTTGCGGCAAACTGAGCGATAGCAAATGCAGTGTGAAAATTCATATAGTATGTTTCATGTTCATGAGATACGTGAAACGAGCGTGGAGCCGCTTTGATCTAACGGCCGCTGTCAGCTTAGTGTGAGTCTGGCAGCAGCGCAGAGAAATTCAACACACAGCAAAGTGGGGACTCACTTTGCGCGTGAATCGAGTGACGAAACAAGAGCGTAGCGTGGTAGTGGTAACATGCAAGCAGCGTGGCAGGAGACGCCGTTTAAGGTGGGGACGTCGAGTGAGAATTTCCTCCCCGGTCCCTTCAGCCAAGCGTTTCCTCTTCTCTATATTTTGGAAACGAGATTGCCTCCAGGAAATTCTCCCGAACATAAGAAAAGGATCACCAAATATTTCTGAATACTTCAGGGTCAGGTGCGAGGCAGAACAACAGACGACTGTTAATGGCAACTGTGAACTCGATCTTTTTGTAAGGTTCAAAAATCTGGGCCGATACACTTGGGATCAAGATTTACAGCCGCGGATTCACAGCCGTCCAAAGAACTAGCGCTTTGCGCGTAGCCTGCTCGTACCGGACAGTATTGGAGCCAGCAGTTTTAATGATTGCTGGTGTCATACCCACCGATCTCCTAGTTCACTAACGGAAAGCATGCATGAACGTGCGAATGGCTTGGGCAAGTGCGAAACAAAAAGGAAAGCTGAGATAATTTCCATGCGGTGCTGACAACATAGATGGAACACGGGCAATTGGGGTAGATGGACGGCCAGGCTAATGGGACCACTTGCACCATGGTTTCTCCGGAAACATGACGAGGTAGACCTTCACCTGACACAGTTTCTCTCGAACCACGGCCTATTTATGAAGTATCTCTACTGTAATGGAAAGACTGACTCCCCCTTCTGCGTCTATTACATAAATGAGGTGGACGACGCCGAACACAACTTTTTTCACTGTCAGAATTGGGAGGGGATGCGGGAAAACGCGGCTCATTTGTTAGGTGATTTCTCCCCGGAGACTGTCATCCATAAGATGTTGGCCTCCGAGGAGAACTGGGTAACTGTGTCGACCTTTTTCCATAATGTTTTAAAGTCCCAAAAGGTCGACTGTCGTCTCATTGGACTCTAGATCTGTGTCTGAGACGTCTCTAATTTATTTGTGATGTCCTATTGCCCGTAGCTCGATGTTTTATAATGTTTGGACAAACCACCCCGAAGTAATGCGATGAGCGGTTCCAGGATGGTAATATGTTTGTCAGTGATATTGGTCTGAGGTTTTAGTAAGGTAGGAATCCCACACTCTCCAGAGATTCTTCAGTCCCTTAAAAAAAATATATTATGGGGGAGGTCTCCCATCTCATGAAACGAAGAAAGGGGGACACTTGCGACTTTCTTTGGTGATGTGCTAAAAAAGTCCGCACAAAGCGCGGCCCCAACAAGGTCAAGTAAAAGGTGCCGCTCCAAAGAACGATAGTAAAGTGATTATGCTAGAGCCTCAGATCACACTGGAAATGCGTTACATCGACGCCTTTACGGATTAGACCAAGATGACCGAGACTTTGAAGCGTAAGGTTCCCGAGCTGACAGAGGCGTGTAGTGTGACACTGACGAAGCCAAATGGCCGATGACTAGGGTTAGCCTTAATGTAAAGGTTTAGATAGAAGCAAGCTTTGCTTCAAATGCGGCGAAGGACATAAGTCTGGAGCATGACAAGGAATCTTAAAATGCGTTCTCTACCTCTCCTTGGGAGAGAATGGAGTTCAAATTTTGGGATCTGGGACCTGCAGGAGCTTCAAAGACGCCTTGAAAATAGCTAAAAACAATGCTCAATGAGGATCCTGCAGGGAAACATGTATCGAAGCTTGATAACTGACTGTCTACTGGGGCAGATAGTCGCCGAGAATAGGATAGACATCGCGATTCCTAGCGATCAATATCGTGACTATAATGACGGGAAGTGGTATAAGGATCATATTGGAACGGCAGCATTATGGTTGCCAAGCCAAAAAGTTACTCCCATCGTAGCATCCGGTGCAGACTCGGGTTTCGTATGTCAGTTATTACTTTACCTCAAACGAATCAGTTTCGACAGAAACTGGAAACACTGGAGGACATTGTCTGGAGTTTCTTAGGATTGATAGTTGTCGCCGGGGACCTGAACGCCCGCGCAGTAGAATGGGGACTATCGAACACCAACTCCAGGGGTCGGCTGATTCTTGAAATGACCGCCAGTGCGTACCTGATGGTCCTCAATACAGGATCAGACATGATCTTTAAGAAACCTGGCTACATCAGTAGTAGCCCAATTATATCACTGGCTACTCCTCAGACCAGAGTGAGTATTTGGCAGGTCCTTGAGGATTACACCGGCAGTGATCACCAATATATTCAGTTTATTGTCGATGAACCCCCAACAAGAAGCATATAACGTCTCAATGCCCCGAATATCGAACACTGGAAAACGAGAGCTCCAGTCTACTGGTGGACCGACGAGATTGCGATGTTGAGGCGCCAGTGCTTACAATGTAGACGCCGAGCAATGCGTCACCATAATCTAACACCTGAGTCAGAACCCTTAATGTCAACATATTAAGCTGCGAGAAAGATACGGAGAAAGGAAATCGCTGGCAACAAATGTCGATGCTGGAGGGACCTAGAGGATGACGTCAACAACGATCCATGGGGAAGGGGCTATAAAATCGTAATGCGGAGATTGGCACCAACTAGAGCGCGTGGTGTGCACGATCCCGAAACCATGGATCGCATCGTAGACAGTCTCTTTCCGACACACCCGAAAAAAGAGTCATATCCAGTGACGCTACACAAAAACGCTATAACACGTAGCGAACAAGAACTGAGGTGCTACTAAATACAAGGATGACAACAATTCGCTTACACCATACCATCTCGCATTCTTCTCGCTCAGGTGAGCGAATGTCCTCAACACCTTGAAGCACTGTTTTCATGTCCCCGAATACCTTTTGCGTATGATACGGGACTACCTGAGTAAGCGAGTCCTTACATACGACACCACAGAGGGCCCTACAGAGAGACCTGTGACTGCAGCACAAGGCTCAAACTTGAGACCAGATCTGTGGAACGCAATGTACAACGGAATTCTCTAACTGGAAAGTTCAACAGAGCCAATGTCATCTGCATTTCTGGTTGCATAAGCAGATAACGTTGTTGTAATCATCATAGCTCGAAATACCAGACGAGCGCAATTGAAACTTAATCAGTTGAAGAGACGCGCGAAGAGCTGGCTGAACGAACACAGCCTCCAACTAGCCAATCAGATAACGGAGATCGTTGTATTGACAAGAAAGCGGATTAAAGCATACTTCCCGATGTCCGTGTTGGGTGATGTAATTATGACAAAGTAGACAGTCTCTCAGTTTCTCTCGAACCATGGCCTTTTTATGAAATACCTACATCGCATGAGAAAGACTGAAAACCCTTTTCGCATCTATTGTGAGAATGAGATCGATGATGCCGAGCAAACCTTTTTTCACTGTCGAAGGTAGGAAGAGGTGCGTGAAACGGCTGAACGCAGGCTGGGGGAACTGACTTCAGAAACCATCATCCCCAAGATGTTGGTTTCTGAGGAGAATTGGATAATTGTGTCGACCTTTGTCCACAGTGTACTCTTCTGTACTCTAGAAAGGTCAACTGCGACGCGTTTTTAGTGTGGTTGGAGTATCACACGACAAACTAGAGTCAGTAGTAAACTCAGGATCAACCGCAACTTTCTTAAGAGCTGGGCAAAATGGTATTATTCCCGACATTACACTTGCGACGAATGACATCTTTCGATGCGTGTCACGGTGGCAGGTTCTAGAGAATTACACGAGCAGTGACCACAAATATATATTTTTTTGCATTCGTGACCCAGCAGGCAGACAAGGCCCAATTGCTCACAAACGGAGATGGAATGTCGCAAAAATGAATCGCGATATCTTTGTCTCTCTGATCTACATGAGACAACATACAATACTAACAATTTTATGTTGTCCATACCAACAATACCAACCGAGGCAAGCACGACAAGGGAAATGGCGGAAAAAATAATAGATAAGACGATGAGACTGATCACAGATAAATGTGAAGCTTCGATGCCAAAACTACGTCGCCGGCCCACCAAAACACCGGCATACTGGTGGACCGACGAAATAGCGGCATTGAGAAGTGCATGTTTGCGAGCTAGGTGACGTGCCACTCGGTGCAGGAGAACAAACGTGAATGAGTTGGAGCTCCGGCGATCGGAGTTTAAGGCTGCGAGGAAAACCTTGAAAAAGCGATCATTCGCAGCAAATTCCGATCGTGGAGGCAACTTGAAAACGAAGTTAACGACGATCTATGGGGTCGGGGGTATCGAATCGCGCTGGGGAGGTTGGTTTGTATGCACATGGTTTGTATGACCCCGACACCATGAATCGCATTGTTGAAACCCTCTTTCCGACGCATTCGGAGAGAGAGCCTGCAACGGTGGCACAAACAAACGAGGAATTGCCCCTGTTCACAGAAGAAGAGCTGACGATTGCTATTCGAACGATGAAAAATCGGAAAGCGACGGGACCAGATGGTATACCGTCTAAAGCACTGATAGTTGCTGCTGCTTTCGCACCGGAGATGCTACTAAACATGTACAACGCATGTTTGAAAACGGGCATCTTCGGGAAACGCTGGAAGCGGCAGCAACATATGCTAATTGACAAGGGGAAAGGCGATGTCAATCTTTTTGACAAAATATTGCACTCTGTGCATGCTTGACACGGCTGAAAAGCTGTACGAAAAGATGATAAGGCCCCGACTGCTCGCCGCTGTGAGAGCAGCCGGGGACTCATTATTTCGGCAGTACGGCTTCCGCGAGAACAAGTCAGCCGTAAAAATGCAGATGACATCGCTGCCATAGTCTCGGCTTGCGACACCGAAAGCGCACAGAGGAAATTAAATCAAACGATGAGACGTGTAAGTGGGTGGTTAAAGAACCACGGTCTCCAGTTAGCCACCCAAAAAACCGAAATAGTATTACTAACGCGGAAAAAGATTAACATTGCCATCCCCTTGTCAATCTTGAACGAGCAAATAACAACGAAAGAGACGATTAGATATCTGGGAATAACGATCGACACTAAAACGACGTTCTTCCGACATACCAAAGCTGCCTCTGATAAAGCAGCGCGAGTAACGATAGCCCTCAGCAGGATAATGACGAACACTTCTGGTGTGATACAGTGCAAACGACGGCTGCTCATGTCGACTGTACACTCGCTCCTTCTCTACGGTGCGGAGATTTGGGCCGATGCCCTGAGGATTGAGAAGTACAGGAAGTGCATGGCAGTCGTCCAGAAAAGAAGCGCGTTGAGGGTGGCATGCTCATATCACACCGTGTCTGAGCCTGCCTCCCTCATAATAGCCAGTATTATACCGATTGACCTGCTCGCCCAAGAGCGGAAAAGCACATAACGTGCTGTTGTCCAAAAAGACCGACTGTGTTTTGTTTGGACTTCCTAGCCAGGTGTTTGTGACGTCCCATGAATTGGATCAGTGCTTTGTGATGTCCACTTTGATATTTTTTCATGCTTAGTGTTACATTTGGAATAAATTTAATTTAAGGTGCAAATAAATAAAGAATAAGTGAGTGCGTAGGATAGGCAAGCCACCCTGAAGCTAATGTGATAAATGTTCCCGGGGTGGTCCTAAATGCCTTTGACATGGGTTTTGGTGGTTTTAGTGAGTAGGAGTCTCACAAATCCCGGCAGTCCACACCTGCCGGGGATCCTTGATAGATTTCCACTCATTCATCTTCAAAAAAAAAATAAAAATAACATATAATAAGAATTTAAAAGAAACATTAATTCAAAATACTTATTTAAATTAAAATAATGTTAAGTAATGCTTTTTAACATTGTATTACAATTAGTATTGTAAGAAAAAAAAGTATGAACATCATTTTAAGAAACTTATTTTCGTTAATAAATAAAAACAATACCAATTTTTCATATTAAACTTTGTGAAAACATTTAATGCAATGAAAAAATATTGTTTTAACAATTTCAATTTATTTAATTGTGAAGCATATTTCTATATATTTATATTGCATTCCCTGTCAAACGACAAAATATCAAAAAAAACAAATGAAATCAAACGTCATTTAAATGTTCAAATTGTTCAAAAATTACATAAAAATTCAAGGTGCACTTGATACAAAAAGTACCATATGCTTCTTGCGAGTAAAACACTTTTGAATCCTCATGTGAAATTAACAATTTTAGAATTTGCAACTTCACACTCCCATGATGCATAATGTAGTATTTAATTATTATATATATTTTAGTTGAATAAATAGTTTTAAATAGTTTTTTGTTAAATTTGTCTCTCTGTAAGTTGAAACACTTAAATATACGTGTCTGTCCAATTGTTGTCTTTTTGAGAGTTTTGATAAATTTGACATTAATAAATGCTTTGTATTATCTGGACAGAGATACGATTGCGTCCTCTGCGATCTCGCTGGTCGACGGCGAGTCGTTGGGCGATGATGGACGGAGTCCTTTTTGCAGATCTTACAATTGCTCTGTCAGTGCGAGCGGTTGTGCATCGCCTGCGTCCTTGGCCTGGTCGATGACTGAAACCACCGGTTTCGCGAAATCTTGCACAAAGTCGTCGGATCACAGATCTACTTAATGCATAACGCCGAGCGCAATATCGTATGCTAAAGTTTTCCTGTGGCGAAACAACAATTTGAGCAGCAACGTTTTCTGGAATTTTGCGCACCAGCGTCAGACGTATGCCACGAATTGGGAAAATCGGGATCCCTCATGTCTCAGACGTTTGTAGCACACGTGACAGACGTGTAAACCAACCTTGAGGAAATAGAGAAATTACACAAGTTATAGAACAGAGCAATGCTTAGAATTTTACACTGCAATATTCGAGGTGCAATATGCTAGAAACTTTGAACTTTCTTACAATTGACGAGCGAATAAAGCGAAATGTTTTAATTTTAATTTTTAAAATGAAGAACGGAGATGTCGCTCCGGAACTTTACGCCAAGGTGCAATATGTGAGCGATTTCAGCGGAAGGGTAACTCAACAGAGCAATCATCTTGCTTTGCCGTTTAAACAGACCTACAGTGCTCAAAAAACGTTAATGTATAATGAATTCAAAATGTTTAACGAAATCCCTGAGAATTTAAAAAATGCGCCATCTTTAAATACATTAAGACAACGATTGATGAATAATTTTAGACCGCGGACTAATTGATACGACTTTAATTATTTATTCATATTTATTTGAACGTTATTTATTTATGAACATTTATTTTAATTGTGATCATGTCCGCTCTTATTTAATGCAATTTATTCGTCCGTCTCCTAATGTTTTATAATTATTTATTTCATTTATTATAACTGTATATAATTTATTCTTGAAGTGTGAATGTGATATAGTACAACCAAAAACCAACTTGCACCAAAAATCAAATTTCTCTCTCTCTCTCTCTAAAAGAAGTTTGATAGTAATGGGTGACTTTAACATTGACATGTTAAGTCACACTTACTACTCAAAGAAATTAAAAAATATATTTTTGACATGGGGAATGGTACAAACGCTGAATCAAGCAACTAAAACAACATCCTCTAGTAATACCCTTATAGATCTTATATTCACAAACATTGATTTGAAAACTACAGTGGAGAATGCACCAAAGGTTTCTGACCATGTTTGGATATCGATACATTTTAAAAATTACAAACGAGAACTTAAAAAAATAATCAAAAAAAGAAATTTTAAAAACTTTAAAGACACAATATTCGTAAATAGTCTGAGAAATAAATTTAATATTTTAAATAACGTAAATAATAATGACAACTTAAATTTTAAAGCAAATAATTTTGTAAATAAAATTTTTAAAACACTAGACGAACTGGCACCGATGTCAGAAATCGTCATAAAAAATAAAGAAAAAAAATGGTTCACACAAGATTTAAAAAAACAAATAAATTTACGAGACCGATTATTTCAAACTTTTAAGTAAACAAATGACTTACTAGCCTACTGGACGCAATACAAAGTTGAAAGAAACATAACCGTCAAAATGTTAAATAAAGCAAAAAAAGATTTTTATGAAAACAAAATTGAAAACACGAAAAATGACCCAAAACAAATATTCAAAATGATAAAAGATCTTTTAAATAATGATAAGTCAACTAATATAAATTATAAAAATATAAAATTCGATAATGACGAAACGGAAACAAAGAATAACAAAGATTTAGCAAATAAATTTAAAAAAAAATTTTATTGACTCGATTGAAAATTTTGTAAATAATGACAATATAAATATTAATAGAAATAACCTATTTAATTTATTTGATTTTGACTGTCGTAACTATTTTGACAAATTTAAATCAATAACTGTGAATGAGTTATATTAAATAATTAATAGCCTAAATAAAAAAGAAAGGATCACTTGACCCTTGGTATAAATAAACGTATTCTTTTGAATGTATTTAAATCCGGAGGTCAAGAATTTATTGATATTCTGAACCTTCCACTGTCATCTGGTGTTTTTCCTGACAAGTGGAAAACATCAACATTAACACCAATAAGAAAAATTAACAATTCAAATAAAGTGTCCGATTTTAGACCACTTAATCAGCTGCCGATGTATGAAAAAATATTAGAACTTGTAATAAAACAGCAGCTAGAAGAATTTTTGAGAAGAAATGATATTTTAATTAAAGAACAATCGGGCTTTCGAGCAAAATATTCGTGCGAAACGGCATTACAGCTAGTATTAGATGA
>JABFPM010003111.1:2777-14982 GCA_022817325.1 Idris sp. 1 HC-2018
GAATACAAAATTGTGCGGTGTATAATATTATATTTTTGAGAAGAACAAAATTGTAATTAAAAACATTTAGAATAAAAAAACATGCGTTAATTTTTGTTTTTTATAGTGCGAGAGTATTTATTAAGTTTTTTTTTCTCTATTCTCAACTTATCTTTAGAAAAAAGTTGAACTTGTTTTTGAAGAAAATGTTTTGGGCACTAAAAAGCAACAAGAAAAACTCATTTTGACCAGCAAAGTTTTCCAGCAAATCGTTTTATCCTATGACACATCAAATATTTTATATACAAATTGATATAATTTTATGAAATAATATGTCACTGTGATAAAAAGAAAAATCATTATTTTTGTACTTCAAAGTAATATACATTTCTCTTGATAAATTGAAAATGAATTTGTCGAATAAAATTTTGCTTTGCTGAAGGCAACTTACTCACACGAAATCTATTTAAGGACATTTCTATTACGCGTAAGGAATTAGCGAGTAAATCTTTCAGAACATAAAAATAGCGGGGGAATCATAATAAAAAGTAGCAAAAAATGGCTTGACTTTTTATGGCATACGTTGCACACATTTTCCTACCTTTTGCTCGTTTCAACATAGTTCATCCTAGGTTTCAACATAGGTTTTATTTTAGCTCACAATTGAGACACGAGACATTATCGAAGTAGAAAAGTGATTTCTCACCATCACAATTCGTTATACAATTTACGTTTTGCACTATAAAATATGAACAGGCTTTGTTTGTTAATATGTTAATTATCTAACTGATTTTAAAAAAAAGTAAAGTTCAATGGTTATACTTTTTTTAAACTACATAAAAAACTATGCGGGGCATTGATACGACAGTATTGTGTAAGCTAGGAATTCTTTCTCGCTTAGTATGCTACAATAAGCCACAAAGTATGACCGGTAAATTTTTGTCCTATTAGCCGGCCGTGAATCAGCTTGCAATGTGACCAATTTTCAAAAAAAAATTCTATTCGATAAGATGTTCGGTATTTCCCAGCTTATTTGATTTTTTATATTGATGATAAAAGTAAAATACATATTTTGTTCAAAATATTGAATTTGCTGCATCAAATAATATTCTAAAACAAAAATGTACTTTTTGCAAATAAATTTGTACCACAACTTGAAATAACATTGTCAATTTAATGGAATTTATAAAATACACTCAGTTTAGAAAAATTGTCCACTTGCATGTTAAACATGCTTTTTTTGGAGTTCACTTTGTGGTTTTTTCGAAAATCTTACTAATTAAACAAGTCTCACGGTTGCATCTGAACTTAACTGATGATCTTTTGATAAACGACAAAGCGCTACAATGGCAGTCGTGCACTTTTTGCCGCTGCTTTTATCGTCTGAGTTATATTATAAGAAAACTGTTAAGCTTCGCGCAGATAAACGTGTATTGAACAAAATGAAACAGCAAGATAGTTAAATAAAAACAACTTGCCATTTATTCACAAAATAACTGCATATTATGAGGTCAGCAGTTACTTTCGGGGGCTGAGATTGTTGTTTTGTTCGCTACAATATGAATGTTATTTATATTCTTATTAAGAGAAAACCGAGCAACTTTTAAGTTGTGCATACATACTTATCTTGAATAATAAAATACGTTTGTTTGCAATTTTGTGTTACCATTCTTATAACATTTATTAAACGCAATTTATAGACAGCAATCTAATAAATTATTAACTTTGCTGAGAAAAAAGAAATATTTAAGGAAATTGTGTATACCAATTTTTCTTTCCAGTAAAGCACCAAACTTGTATGTCAATGTATGAACACAACATAACTGTATATTGGCAACGCATATTTCAACGGTTCATACCGTTTCGGAACTTTGCAAACATTGCATTTCAGTGTTACGAATGGGATACTTTACAACTAAAGTCCCGCAACAAAGTTTCTATTGAATTTTGACAGTTTGACTTTCATACGAGGCTTGTGTATCGATATAGTTTTATTCAGCAACACGAAAAATTTAGCACTACTTGCTTTTTAATTATACAAAAAGTAATCATAAAATCAAGATCTATAAATTAGTTTGTATAAATTAATAAAATTGATTTGAAATTATATTCAACATCAACATTATGAATAACTTTTCCGTGAAGATTTTTAAGTAAATTGAATGTAACTTTACTGTTACTCATGTAAATCATTCATATTTATTCCCATCATAGTCTGAAGTTTAATTGCAGTAAAATTGATTGAAGAACTCTGTCAACTATATAAAGTAACCAAATTTCAAACCACTAAAATATATCGTAAATTATGGCACAAAGTGATTAGAGTATTTGATGCAAAATGTTCAATAAGCTTTGAACTTATTAAACGGAAATTCGAAATGATATTTTCGAATTCTCTGCTTATACGAAAACTATATTACAATGTATATAAGTTAAGTTATTTTTGTCTTACAAAAAAATAATTCAAAGTTCTTAATTTTTTAAGAAAAAATGTACTTAACTTTATAAATGTTAAAAAAAGTAAAAACAAAGTTATTTTGAAGCTTTAATTAAACTGCATCAATTGAATTTCACGCATTAATTGGAGTAATTATTTGTTCATCCTCGATCAAACGTACAACCAATTAAATTGTTGCAATTCAAATTCAAACTTACAAATTATCAATAACAATGGCTAGTTTTGCGAACCACTTGGGCAGTTCATCGATTATTCGCGCGTATTCATTGTGCGAATCGCAGGCCTGGAATTCACGGTCGCAATCAGCATCCAAAATTTGCAACGCTTTCGGGACATATATTGTTTCACGAATATGAATCTTTTGCAAAAATATCCAAATGCCGAAATGCGACTGCTTGCGCGATTGTTTATCCTTGTTTACGCGTGGCTACATATAATATGTAACGTAAACATCTGTATTATTAAAGCCTGTGCAATTGTTTTTCCAGGAACAATTCAAAAAGAATGCTGCATTTGAGAGGAATTTTTTTATTCCTCTCATTTTAATCCCTTCTTTTATTCAGCGGCAAAATTTTTTACACGACTGGCGGTGTTTTGTTGGCCAAAATTGAGCTCGACGGTTGCCCGTCAGATTATTCAAGATATCGACAATGAATTGGTTGATGTGCAGAGGAAGAGAGGGCGTTATCAACGCACGGTTATCCGGAAACTAATTATCATCAATCCTTTCGGCGTTTTGACCTTTGCTGATCGACAAATCGACTGGAATAACGAGAAAGTAGACGAGTCAGAGACAATTTCATAAAAAGCTCCTTTTTTAACTCTTTTCTGTAGATAAAATTAATTAAGAGCTTGAAAAATTGGTTTTATCTAAGAAGGATAAACACGATAAATTTATGTGGTGTATTTTTTTTTTTTTTTCAATGAAAAACGTCGTTTATGAATATCTTACGGTTTTTGAGCCAGAAATTAGATAATTTTTACACGACAAATGTTTACAATCAGATCCATTTCATTTGAGTTGGGCTTTAAAGATACATGCACAATGTTATGATACTTTTTTTTTACTAAAGAATTTATTTGAATAATTTGTAAACTTGACTAATTTTCAAAATAATACTTGAAAATGACAAATGAAAAAAGTAATGCAATTTCGTGCATTAGAGGGATAATTTATTATGTGCGCTAATGTAAAAAAATTGCTACACTAAACTACTTAGAAAATAATTGCCATTTTTCATGGCAATAGTGTAATAAATAATCATAAAGAATGTGGAATCGTAATTTTTTGCCCAGAATATTTTCAAACATCATATTTTCATTACACAATTTGTTTTATTTCACTTCAAATTTTTCCACCGAAATCAAAGACTTATTTGAGTTGATATTATAAGTATATTAACATTTTTAATTAATACGCAGAATGAAAGAAATTTTATTAAACATTATACAAGAATTTGAATGTCTCTATGCTTTTAAGAGATCGTAAGAAAATCAATGTTAAATGATTATAAATGTGTGATTTAAAACCGTAAAGTGCACGTAGAATACGTAAATGTACCCATTAAACATACTATGAATTATTATATCATCAGTCATATAAATCATCATAATTCTAAGCTATAATTTAATTTTACATAACGAGTCAAATTATAAATTATAATTTAATCAGTTAAATGAAATCAAATAAGAAGCAGTTTAATGATAAAAAATGCTATAAAATAATCATATATGAATATTTTTTCTTAACCTACCGAACGTTAATTATTTTTGCTACAAAAAATACGAACCAAAAGAGTTTATTAAACAACTCTTTACAAGTTATTATGAAAGAATCGATTCTTAATCTCCCTAGAGTCTTCTCAGGATTTCACCTCAATTGCTCGGTAATCTATTTGTCTTTTAAGAGCATTATATATATCGCGTTGCATCGTAAGTCGCGCCAGACTTAACCCAAAACGACATGTGGGTCACGGGGAACATCATTCAAATCATTTGTGACACATGGACTGTGCGGAGATTTGTATGACGTATATAAAGAAAATCCCCACATTCATTCTCAAGTTATAGCAGAAGAAACGTCCCAAATATTACGTGTCCTGAATTTTTGTGATTCAGTTGCATGAAGAAATGCCTCTTTAAAATACTTAAACGTAATTTTAATTTGATAAAAACAAAAAGAAAAAAAGAGAAAAAATAAAGTTCGACAGAAAAAGGAAGTTTTCGTATAGCTAATTCTCACAAAGGCTTGTTTTTACAATCACTTCAGCATTTACTTTAAATTAAGGTCTTAATCAAATGAACTTTTTACCAAATAATTTCAAAGGCTTTAACAAATTTTTGTCGAAGAAGAAAATGTGAAAAAAATGAGAAAGAAAATTAAATTATAACGACAAAGAAAATTGTAATTAAATGCTCTCTCATGAATGTTGAGTGAATCACGTAAACATATAATTAATATAATAATAATGCAATTGTAAAATAAATAATTATTTTAACAAGATACTTTAATAACAAAAAATTATCCAAACCCTCACAATCTCGGAAAATAGTTATTAATAATTGAGCTTTCAACGTTCTTTGTACAATTTTTTTTAATATTCAATGTGAAATTTATTTTACTCTTAGAATATTGATGATAAGAAACAAAATAATTGAAACTGTTTCACTGACTATAACAACAGACATTATCCGTTATTGCAAAAGGAAAAACAGCAAAACAAGTCACAAACGAGCTGAAAATGTTTTTGAAACACGATAACGTATCAAGTGTTCAAGCGTAGCACGCGGTTTAATAGGATTTGATCTGGTTGTAGGCGTCATTATTCCACACGAATCAACAATCAAAACGCGATGGTGCAAAAGCATGTCTGATTAGTTCACAGCTTGATTAATACCTAACTATTAATACTTTTAAATAAGAGAACAAAATTATAATGACATTATTTTGGAATTTTGAATACAAAAATTAGATTTTTTAAAGGGTGAACTTGATTTTAAAAATCAAACTGCTTTAAATTTATTTTTTATTATTTGTATTTTATATGTAACATTTTTTTGAAATTTTAGCCAGAGAATAAATGTTAACCAAATTTATCACACTGTAATTTTATTATCCATTTATTTTTGTATTTTTTGAATATATTTTAGACACAATTAATACTTCAAATTAAAAATACATATAAAGAAAAACCTGAATTGAATAACAGTGCAAAAAACGCAAAAATATAAAACAAAAAAATAAACTGAAGTATAAATTAGTTTTACATGTAAAACAGTAACAGAAAGTTTTACATGCACGTAATCAATTAATTTGAATAAAAAATTATTTAAACTTTCAGGTTTGAAATGTTTCTGAATTTAAAAGATTGCAACTTGTTCATATTTCAGCTTAATGATTATAAATAAATTTTTATCCTTCCATAAAAAATTAATAAAATAAGAATTTTATTTAACAAATTTTATATAAGAATCTTTGATTTCCCAAAATAAAATACTGCAGAACATAAGTTGATATATTTAATACAAAACGTTAAAAAAATTACTTGTTTTTATTGATAATTACATAAATTACTTAATTAAAATGAATTTTTGGAGTAGTTTAAATCAATTATTGATATATAGATAAATTCCATAATTAAAATAAGTTTTTTAAATAGTTTAATTCAACTTGAAAAGCACGATTTCATTCGTTAACACAAAATGAGCATAAGAACTTTGATGCGTGTAGATGAAAGAAGCTAAATCTGAGTATAATAAAATAAACGCAAATCCGTCTATAAACGTTGCATTTATTGCACCGCGAAAATTTTTATTATATACTTGAACAAACTGCAAACTTGGAATAACTTTTCTATTTGTATACGTTTTACATTTTCATCGATTCTTTTTGTTTTTGCATTCGGATGTAACTAATTTTTGCATGATTGTAATTTCGAATTGAATGTTTGTTTTTCATCAACTTTAAATCTTATTTACATTACAACGCGGTACTTTTTGTAATGTAAAACTCAAATCTCTGAAATTTTAATTAATAGCTTACTTGAAATGTTTCCCAAATATTTTGAATTGAACATTCATTTAGCATTTACTTGCTTAAACATTTTGCAGTCAAATATATTTTGTTCATTACAATTTATATTTTAAAAACAGTTGCAGAAGAAAATAATTATTTACGGAGTTACGAATTGAATTAATTATTCAAAATTCGTAAAATGCTACATTACGTGAAAAAAAAATGTTGCTTTATAAACAAAAAAAATACGAAAAAAGGAAAAGTAATGAAAATGTATAGATGTTTTTATCCACACATGTTTAAATTAACTCTGAAAATTATAATTTACATCTTATCGTCGAGAAACAGAAAATACTTTCGCAAACTTGCAATAATGAACACGAAAATGCCTTTACGTTTATAAAAGTTTTGTAAGGAATTTAGATTTTTAGCTGAATATACTATCAATTTAGTTTCAAATTAATCGATAACCGATATACACATATGTCGAAAATTTTCATACAATCTATTGAGTCAAAAATTTGTCAATATATGGGCAATTCTCTAGAACCTTTAACTTTTAACTTACCAAACTTTTGACAAAAAAGTTTTAGCACAACTTAGTTTCATCATTATTATCATTTATTATTACTTAAAAATGAATAATATAAAATTGAACAGTGATCAGTTACATGCGCGTAAATTTAAATTAATATTTAATTGTAAAAACATAGGTAAATATTACGTTTTTGACAGCTTTTCTGTTCTAATATCAAAGACGTAATATTTTGAAACGGTCTTTCAATTCAATTCAAAAAAATCAATTCAAGTAATTTTTAATATATAATTAGATTTTATTGCACGTAATAAACAATTTGATGGGACAAATAATTTGTATTTTTGGCGAGCAAGGCATTTCGGTGAAAATGTCTAAGAAAAACCCTATCAGGCTCTGGATTAAAAAACCCCGTGGAATAATCATACTAATGTGGATTTGTGTTATTGCTCTAATAGGGAATTTTCTTGTTAAAATTAATTTATTTTCAATAAATATACATTTTAATTATAATATCGGAATATTTCTAATAGATATAAGATACCAGGGTCAAATCATTGCAACCTTGCTAGGTTCCTAAATGGTTTTTTTATTTGGGCCTGGCAGGGTTTTACTGAGGCATCCTCACTGAAATGCCAATACGGAGCCTCACTCTCAGATGCGTTACATCCCCTATAAGGCACCAGTCAGTTTCTCCAATCAGGCCCCAGATTCATCTCATAAGGTCCCAACCAATGCCCATTCTAAATTGTTACTTGGACACATATTTTATTACATCAAGATACTTTGCAGTTAATCCAGAAGTATTAAAGTATTTTCATATATAAATATTTTCAATTACAAAATATATTACGTCTGTGACGTTAAAACTCAGGAACAGATTTTTATAACTTTTTTAGCTTACATATTAAATGCGCATCATTTGAATTGTGCTTATTGCATTTGGTAAAGTTAAAAGTACTGTTTATTAATTTTTTAATTGCAGTTTAACTCTGTACTTATAAATTAAAAAATAAAATGTGTCTGCGTAACATAAAGAGACATGTCAAAAATGTAATAATTTGAACCCGGAATTTTGAAATATTTTTAAAATATAATTCTTATAAACGTACAAATACTTACAAAGTGTAAAATTATAATGACTTGAAGTGTGCAAATCATAAAAACTAAAATCTTCAATTTAATAATCCACAAAATTGAAGTGAAATGCGAGGGACAGGTAAGTTAAAAGTTCTAGAGATTTGCCCATATACATTTTTCTTACTTTTTGTCATAAATCAAATATGAATCAATTATTATACATAATTTAAATTCTTACGGTAAGGCTGTAACAAGTGATTTTTCATTTTATTTATTTTTTAACCAAACGGTGAAGATGAAAGACATAAATTTTTGTTTTGCGTTTATCCCGTGAAAATGAACACACTAAAATACATTATGCTGTCTCGTGAATCCACGCAACTACATTTAAATACATTTCAAAAATGGAGCACACTTACAGTACACACGTTTACTAGTGAGCGGTGCCAAACTCTTAGAAAATTTCATTTAAAAGAAAGCCAATGCTTTGCACGAACACAATGTGTCATTAACAGTTCTCGAGAAAAATGTTCTACTTTTTCTCTCTCTCTCTCTTTCTCTCTTTCTTTTTTTAGGATTTCATTTCAGCTTTAGTAATGTTTTGGGAAAGAATAACAAAAAAAGAGATAATTAAGCAGAAAAATAAATTTAACATTGCTCATAAATGGAATTTGTAGATGCACAAATCGAAGTAGTAATATATTCAACACATAATTTTAAAAAAATAATTTACTTTGAATATTAAAAAATGTCGATAGCATCAATACGGAGTAAAATACGTAAAAATGAAGGCATTAAAAAAAGTTTAATTTTAATTTTTGTTTCATCTTAATATTTTAGTTTTATGAAACAATATTTTTGTAAAACAATGAAATAAATGCACAATTTGAAGTTTTAATTTTTAATATCTGATATGATGTTGAAGATTTGTTGTATTTCAATCTAGATTAGCATAAGATTAGCTAAATTCAATTTTTCCGGATTACTGAGTGATCTTTTAAAACGTGAAACTTAGTCTGACGTCTTAATGCAAGAGGGTTAAGAAATTTCAAGAAGATAAAGTCTCCGGTCGCCAGTTTAGATACAAAGTTGAGTGTGGTATTCCATTTGAAGCTCGAATCACACCATTTAGGATAAAAGGGTAGGAAATAAATGACAGGAAATAACTTCATTAAGCTTCTGCTATGTTGGGACGCAGCAATTTTGTGAAATTCTTTGCAAGTGCCACACTCCATTCAAATTGAAAGTAGTGCTTCAAATTTAAAAAAGATTCAGCAATGTTCCAAAGGTATTTATATATTACAACTTTAACATGTTGTTACCGAAAATGTAATTGTTTAACAGAAAATAGTTACAGACGTTTTTTAACATTTTTACATAAATTATTAAAAGTTTGAGTGTATATTTAACTACTCAAAAATCACATAAGTCAACCTGTCAAAGGCTGATTGATGTTCGCACTAAGGACCATTGTAAGTGACATTATAAAACCACCGCCATAAACCTTACAAGGTCGTAAAAGTCACTAGCTTTATCCGCTTCATAAGTCGGCGCATTAACATTTTGTCTTATAACTTTATGAAAAAGCCATCGAAAGTAATGGCTGCATTTTTGCGATTTTTTGTTTCTTACTGTATGCTGGGAAATTTTATAATAGCCCACATTAAACATTTTCAATGTTTAATTTTTATTCAATATAAAAAGTTGTCATTGATTAGCAGAAATAATTATTTATTATTATGTACATAAAATTACTTATTTGCAAAGATGCTTTTCAATATAGCAGTATTAAAGTTTAACATATAGTAAAAACATAATTATGGTACAATTATTATTTAGTACAAGCAAAGTAACAACAATATCAAACGACAACAAAACATTATCGACAAAAGCAACACATGATTAATTAAATAAAATAACGACGAAAAATAATTTGTAAGTTATTTATACTAATTAATTTACATTATTTTCCGTAATAATCTTTCTATGTTTTTTAACTTTATAATTAATAATTTTGAAAACAAGTAATCATGTTTAAATATTGTTTTTATTATAAAATTAATGAACTTTCGAAAGTACAATTTAATAATAATAAATAAATAGTTAAACAATATTCTGTCTTTATAAAAAGGTTATTTATGAAAGAAAGCTCGAATCTTGAAAGATAAAAATAAATGATTTAATTTACTAATGAGCTTCTCTAACTTGAGAGGTTCTCTAACCCCTTTTTTTCTTTCGCCAAATTACAATTATAAAATGGCAATTGAAAAGATAAGTTAAAATTTCCTTTATTTTCGTAATAGTTTTCTTCTGTTAATACTAGTTTCTTTTTTTTATTTATTCATTAATTTTCGAAAATTTTGGATAAAATATTAAAATTCAATTAATGTTTATACTGCAACACAATTTATTCAGTATGATTAAACAAATGATTCCTATTGTAAACTGAATATTAATTTTATAATCTCTATTGTGAACTCATGTGAAGAATTGTGTAATTTAAACTTAATATATTCCAAGAATTAAAATTGAATGTTGAACTTTGGGAAGGAGAATTACTGCAGTGACCTATTTTGATAATATCCAATGAAATTAATTAGAAGTCGTATCAATGGTTATCATTTAATTTTTTATTGAACTAATTTCAGTAGAAAAAATTGTACATAATAATAATTGAATAGATAATATTGAAAAATTATATTTGCGATAAACAATTGAGAACAGAAATTGTTGTATAATTAATTGAAAATTTGTTTCAAAAAGTGTTTCAAGTTAGAGAACAATATTTTAAACAGCAAAAAACATTGTTTTATAAGGATTATCTGTACACATCGGGAAATTCACTGCAAAGCATTGCTTTGACAACGAAAAGACCCGTAAATCCGGAAGATTATTGCGGAATCTAAGTCCCGGACAGGTTTGATGAAGTGATTTTGAGTTGCAGCACAAATAGTGGAAAATAACTGACGTACGACAACGGACGGTTCGAGCGGAATCATTTTACGTACGGTGCATTTAAGGATGGCGCGTCAGCAAACAACGCGCATTTAGAAGTTTAATCCGCGTGGCGAACAATGTCATGCACATTGCGTTTTGATGAGTTTTGTACAACATGTTGAGATACTGCGTCATCAATAATAGTTATTTCAAAAAATAAAATTTTATTTTAAAAGTTTTTAAATGACATATATAAATGAACACTATTTTGTGAAATACTTTTGGTACTTAGGGTTGTTTTATCCTTTTAAACACAAAATTTAAAACTTAATTGTAAAATTTTAACTTAAAATTTGAGTTTGGGAAATATTAAATGTTAATTTTGTGTCAAAAGTAATAAAATAATTTCGTAAATAGCAAATATGCCATGAATATATGGTTTACATATGTAAAATTTCTTTTTTTAATTTTGTTTAACTATTTTTAAACAAGTTTAACCTAAAAATAGTGCAAAAGTCAGTTAACTTTTTGCTTTGAAATCACCTATAAGAAATCTTTAATAATTTCGGAAGTAATTTAAAAAGTAACTACAACAATATCAATTCTAATTAAACTCATTAAATGCAGTCAACTCATAAATGGTTAATAAAATGTCTATCTTATGTTTGATAAAATTCATTGCCTATCGTAATTACGACATAAACTGGCTTTAGCGTGTCAATGTTATTTATCGTAAACATGATAAACAACTGTAATTAAATAGTGACGAATAAATGCTTTTTTTGGTTTAAAAAACTTTATTTTCAGTTAAATTACCACACTTATCCATGTTTTATAGCAGACTTATAAGGAAAAGAGATGGAGCAATAAACAAAGCAACTTCGCAATTTCGAGTGCAGTACAAATTAACTTAAATGATCGATAAAAAAAATTTTAAAATCGTGCTCAAAGAAGTCTGTCTAATATTTGTCAAAATTAAATACACAAAGATCGTGGGAATGAAGAGATCGAAAAAAGACAAAAGAGAAATATATAAAGCATATTTAATTTGCAATAATATCATAATGGTATAGTTTTTCTCTTACACGTGCGGTAAAAATGCACATTTCTCCCATTTGTAAGAGTTGGAGAAACAAGCTTTTCTTCAACTGAAGAAAGCGCGTCCCATTCGCTGAGCGTCGATAATTAGGTGGGAGCAGTG
>JABFPM010003112.1:0-14980 GCA_022817325.1 Idris sp. 1 HC-2018
GCCCGCATTGCGAAGAATCACTGCTCGTCAAAGTTACACAATGAACGATTTGTACTTGAAGAGTATATGTAATCTATCACAGAGATATGTTGAATGTTCAAATTAAATATATATACCATATATATATATATGATCAATTCTAAAGATAATTTCATTTTAGCCATAAAAACAATTGTTTCTATTTTTATGCATTTGTATTTATAAGAGTGTCACTATTTACATTTTTTCGTGTATTATAAAGATCATAAAAGGAACAACAAAAACGGTTTTAAAGGTGTGCTTCAAGTTTCAATTTTTCGATTTCTTGTACTGTTGCAGTACAATAAAATTGATAAAAATAGTATATCTAAAGGTATCACCGTTAAAATTTTTAAAAGGATCACTATTTTTATCTTTTAAACTTCAAAAAGCCAAAAAAAAAATCAAATATTCTTAGACAATGATAATTTTTTAATATAAAAATTTGATAAAGAAAAATTAAATAATGAAAAAATATCTGAAATTTACAATAAAGTTTAATAAAATGTATTAACAATAATTCGACTTTATTGATTAATTTTATTTAACTTTGTTGAAATCGAATTTATCAATTTCTATTAATTCTCACGTCAATTATCTATTATTATTTTATTGAAAAAAGCATATAGCTTTCTCATTGATTTTTTTTCATCTTAAATAAAGAAAATAATAAAAATAAGAAAATTTAAATGAGTATTTAAATTAAAGATGACGTAAGCGTGTTAAAATAGCGCAAGACAATTGAAATATTTGTAGGATAGGTTCTAAAATGTTTCAACATTTCCCGGATAATGATCTTAAGCATTAGAGTTTAAATCACAGAGACGCGGTAATTTGCAATGACTTTACACTGACAGTGTGACGTATGGCTTTTCGATGTGTTATTAGCGTAGTGTAAGCATAGTTGATACGGTCAAGAGCGCAGCATCCAAGAGAACCGCCCAAATGTTTCCCTTCGTCTTCTTTCACTTTCAATGCAAATATCTA
This sequence comes from Idris sp. 1 HC-2018, assembly GCA_022817325.1. Lineage (NCBI taxonomy): Eukaryota > Metazoa > Arthropoda > Insecta > Hymenoptera > Scelionidae > Idris > Idris sp. 1 HC-2018. The sequence continues at coordinate 1,006 of JABFPM010003112.1, forward strand.
CGTCACGCGCATTTTTTTGCTATTAAATGCATTGGCCTTGCGTCAGCCAGAAAAGTCATGAACATGAGAACCAACTCATTTTGTTTGGCCTTTTTTTCCCCCTTTTGTACACACACACACACACACACACACACACACACACACCATTACTATATAATCTTCGCCAGGGCAATGAAATTTCAAAATTGTTTTCTTGACATTAAATTGCATACTGTTAATTATATTACAAAGTTAAAATTTCTTGTTAACTTTATGTACAGTTAATATTGAAAAAAATGATTTTTTAAACAATATATTGAGTTAAAAACTTATTAAATTAAAATATTATGCGTTAGAATGAGTCACCTTGTTTTTGAAATTTTCTGTGGATAATCCCATAATCTTATTTTTTGTTAAATAAAATAGATTACGATCAACAATTGTATTCAAATGACAAAAAATGTTTTTTTAATATAATCGTATAGAAAATTCAGTTTATTGATGTTGTAATGCGAAATTTGACATTTTTTATGCAAGACCACTACGTAATTGAGTTAAATTTATACAATACTCAACAATTCGCGATCAGATTTGTGATCAATCAAGAATTAAAAGCAATACGAAGTGTGGTAGAAAATAAATATGAACACAAATTCCAATAAGAATGATTGTTTATTCCCATCATGGATATATGACACACGTCACTCTTTTCTCAGGTCAAACATTTTGATTCTCGTCAAAAAAACCCGAATAATAAATAAGAATGTCTAACTTTAGAACATTTAAAAATTTACATAACTAATCTTTTTAAAAGTTATTATTTTATTTATTCTCCAATTTTTATTCAAACAATAAAAAATATTTTAGTGTTTTTATTGAAATTGAATTTTTTTGGTTCTATTTAAAAAATCGCTCTAATATTTTAATCTCATCTAACGTCTGCAAAATTTTAAAATAATCCATTAATCTTTTCCGACCAACCGTGGCAAAGAATATAATATAAAGACATTTCGGTATCTCGGGTACGTTTACCTTTCCAGCAACGGCCTAGAGATTTTGTGACGACAAGAATGGTCTGCGGAGACAAAGCGGACTCGATTCCCTTTGTTTCAGCTTAAACGGCTTTTCACGAGGGAGTTGTTGGCAAAAAAGCCTTGCCCTTGCACGCGTTCGTAACCGCTAAAAATCAACTCAGGACACATTCCAGGCGGGTTAAAATGTATAGACGCAGTGGTGTCTGTATGCCAAGGTCCGGCCTGAATTATAATTAGCGACGCGGATTCTGCGATGCGTTGATACACACTTTGGAGACACGTTTTTGTTGTGTCTAATCAATTATGCCATACAGCAGCGTGCAATTAACGCATACTTTGTTCCAGTAGTTTTGTCAATTTCATTGCTATCAAGCCAACATAAATCATACAAAATTAGCAAAAAAGTTTACTTTAAATGGATGCCACACATTAATTAGAATGTTTTTCTCTCTAAATAAAAAAAAGAGCAAGAAATTTCAAACGAAATTTTTTCTGACAAGATTTTCTTTTTTTAATAAAACTATTTAAGAAATGTAAATTTAAAAATTGATTATTTTGAGCAAGAAAAATAATGTTCGAAAAGTTTTCCTAAGTCATAAAACTGTCAAAGAAAATGATCGTAAATATAAAATAAAGTTACAGGAATTAAATACAAATGATTCGTTAACTTAATGCAATGTTTATAAGAAAAATAAAGCTGCAGAAAAGAGTGTCGATTAAAAATAAATTTCATTATTTCTAAAGAAGCGCATAATTTATTATGCACTTTCAGTTGACGTGCGGTCGTTTGTCAGACGCATCTAGTGTCATTTCCGCATTGCGATGCGAGTTTCTAAAAAGTGCAACCAATGGTTATTACTAAAAGGGACACAAGACCAACTGCGACATCTCGAGTGTATTGTGCAAAAGCCTCACCGGGGACCGTTAATTAAAATATCTGCTCATTTACGTATCGCGGGAAAAACGCGACTTGTATAATCAATTCAACTTTTTTCTTTTTAAATTCTCGCTCCTTATTATATCGGTATTTTACTTACAGATAAATAGCTTGGCCAATTTGCTGGCGCGGTACAAATGTCATTTAATGATATTTACCTGCAACAAAAAAGCAAGAAAACAGGCAATTAGTTACAGGTCATTTAAAAGTAAAATATTTCTTAATTATAAACATCAGTGAGTAAATAAAATTTTGCCCAAAACTCAAGTCAGGGTCGAAGTTTTAGAACAATTGGAGTATCAAAATATTACAAAACGGTGCTAAATACGTCTAATCAGTACAGAACATGAAACCAGACCTTGAATTAAGCAGAACGTCTTGACACAACATTTCACACTGGTAAAAGGACTGCACAGAATAACCAAAAAAATTATTTCCAACTATTTGCCTACAGTACAGATAAGAAAGCTGAAAATTTAAAATTTTAGAGTAACTAGTTCATAACATGTTAACAAATAATTTTAAATTCGTTTTAATTTGCATATTGTTAGATGATTATAAAATTGTTTAACGCTGAAATCATAATTAAAGTAGAGACCATGGACAGAGTATGTGTCACGCGTTACATTAAATCAGAGATGTTGTTCCATGTATGACTAAATCTCGTTTGAGATGGTGCATTGTGACCGTCTCTGTTTCTAGTAAATTAGAATTTCCATAGGCATAATTACAAATCGATGTTCATCTGCATAGAAGAGTCGATCTTATCCTCGACACGCGCTTTTGTATTTTTCGAAGGCTAGTCGGAGAAGATGTGTTGTTTGACCGTCACTGGTACCGCTCCCTTATGCAATTCATCCGATCCCTTGTTTCGCGTGTATTGTACACACGAAGTAATAAGGAAAATCATTGACTTTCAACGAGTTATGCGAACTAATGATTGATTGATGATCGATAGAAGCCAGTCAATTTTTGCATGAAAATATACATACAAACATATATATATATATATATTTTAATCAAACACACATACACATGTTACATAATCAGAGAGAAATGAGTTAAGTTTTACGAATTTTATTTTATTTTCTTATCCTTAGCTTCAGGAAGTTGTTTGTTCAATCATTTTGTAATCAATAAATTACTTATGTGAGCAAACAAAATAATTTGTTATTCCATAGGTTTAATTGAGTTATATCAGCAACTTTTGTCGCCAGTTATTAAATTGTGTAATAAAACGAAACAAAGTCACTTCTTGTTTCATAATGTAATTCAAATTAAAAAGACCGAAGGTGTACATATGATTCAACTCAAAAATGTTAGATAACAGTCAGATAAAAGTAAAATTAAAAAAAAATTAAGAGATCAATTAAAATTAAACAGATTATTATGTATAATAAAATTATCGTAAATATAAATGTCAAGATCATTAGGTTGATACGCAGCTTTTCAATTAGATTAACATCGGATATAAAGTCAGGAAATAAAAAGTTTGACATTGAATATTATATACCGAAATGAAAAAATGTACAATTTTTGTTACTTTTTCCATTTCTGTTATTTGATATAACAAATTCAGTGTAAGATTCGCTTATGCAATTATCCTACACATATCTTACTTTTTTTGATTAAGCATATATTATAACAGTGTAATTAAATAGCAAAACTTCAATTATTCTGCCAATATTTTCTTAACTTAAACAACAACAAAAAATAAAATAATAAAAACCTTTTAAATTAGTTTTAAACGAACTAAATTTATATGTTTTGTGTGTATAACAGTGAAAAATAGTTAAATCAAGGTCAGATTTTCCGATGCATGCAGAAAAGATGATTTCATCGGGCCATTTTCAAGGTTTTACTTCAACTTACTGAGAAGTACAAAACGACACTTATGATTGACAGAAAGCAATGTTGCCCGCGGAATTGATTAAATCATCATACCTTGTGACTATCGGTTGCAACGTGTAATTTCGTTTATGATTAAATTATTCCGCGCACAAATTCATCAGTCGTGTAAATAATTTGATTTTGAATATTAATGTCTGATGCGAGTGATAAAATCGGGCTGTATTATAAGAAAAAGCCAATTATATCCAACAATAAAAGATTTTAATATTGATATATGTACGGTTAAATAAAAATCCGATAAGCTAATTGCTGTGGATATTCTATTCGCATAAATCTTTTACATTACATATAGGTACAAGAATTCCAGTGCTGGTTTAGAAGTTAAACAACATTTTTGATCGTAAAAAATGAACTGGTTCTTTTTAAATTCATCATTGTGCAGGGCGGGAAATCCCCGAAATATATTCAAACGGTTTTATTTTTTATTAGGTGTTTTCAGCATTCCTTCTATTATGAAAAGCAAATTTTAGAGAAGGTTACTCGAAAGAAAACGGTCAAAGTCCGAGAAGAAATCTTAAATCTATTATAACATAGATATATACCTATAATTCAACTCTACGGTCGTTTTTAAGTGCCAACATGTATGAATACGTCTTTTCATATTTCAGTGTATTTTATTTCGACAAGTTTACAATCCTAACTTATCGCAAAGAATCAGATAAATATTACCCAAAGTCTCGAAATTATCACCAAAATTAAATATTCATGAAAATATATTAGCAATTTTTTTTAACAAGTCAAATTAAATGTAAGTATACATTTGTAAAGAGGAAACAAAATTGTCCGAGCTTATGCACAATTTTACATGAACTGTTCCTCAAATCAAATATTTGAGGAACCCGTCGACGAATTTTTGAACAATCAGAACAGGAATAATCACTTAACATTTAGATAACGGATAAAACTAAAAAGAAAAAAGTACACCTTTTAAAGTTAATAAAAACACTCAAATCATAATTTAATTATTAACAATTAAAGAACAAAAAAAGTCTGTACAATGGCTGCTGATACATTAAAGTCGATTCTTATAAACTGGCTCTGATTTTAGAAGTAACTTTTCTCTTAAATTACTTCCTTAATTTATGGCTGTCATAAAAAAAATAATTTTCAGTGACAAATGTTCTATAAAGTTGATACGAATAAAACGGTCCTACAACAGACATTTAACAATGGAATGCAATGCCATTGTTACATAAACAGTATTTTTAAATCTACTCTAACCGACAATAACGCGTTACTACAGTTCTTGATTGATATCCAGATGGAATCATCATCAATGACGATACGTGGGTGGATTGATCTTTTTCAGACACAATGATAACATTATAACAATACATTCCTCACACCTAAATAGATTTCGTGACTGATAAAGTTTTGTTGAAAAAATTAAATTGATGAAAAGAATACAACCTTCTTTAGATTATAATAAATAAAACGTCTAAAAAAGTGTCAAATATGAAAGAAGCTTGAAAAAAATTGTTTTTTCTCAAGATAAAATAAAATCATTACTTTTTATAATTTTATTGAAATTAAAATGTATTTTTTAAAATGTATTATAAAAAAACCTTGCATTTAAATAGTTTCAGTTGAACCTGTGTTAAAAATATTTTAATTTGGGCTATTTTTCTGTAATAAAATACAAGTACATCATGTTGTAATAATGATTTGAGATCACTTATTCAATAAGTTTATTTTGTATTTTCACCGCACCTAATTTAATTAGCTGCTTATCATTTCGATTATTCTTTAATGAAAATGAACTCATTTCTTAGTGCGAAAAAAATCATTTCAAGGCAACGTTGTCTGTAGAATAAATCGATAAGAAGAACAGCATTCCAAAACAGTAATACGAAATAAAGTTTTAGTTAATTATGAATTTTATATTCACTGGTTGTAACTATCTTGTATAATACAGATTTAAATTCTTGCATAAATGACGTACAATTTGTGTCGGGCAACGTTTCATTTATCTCACTATGAATTTTGCATCCCGCATGCACTAAATGCATTCTAAAACTTTTTTCATTTAACATTAAAAGAACACAAGCCACAAACACCACAATGTGTATCATCATTCTTCTAGAACGATCTGAAAATGTTTAATGACAAAATTTCAAGGTGCTTCTTTGAAGTGACATAGAAAGTAAATAAAAACCAACCACTGAAACTGTATTTGTGGTTTAGAGAATTATATTCAGTGATGATTTTTTTAAATAAATATAACTCTCATTTTTGAGATACATTATTTTGATTTTTAAATCTATACTATTTGCAATTTCAATAATGTATGCAGAACTTTGTATTTTATGCATAAATTTGCAATCAACAGGTGGTTTTATCAGAACCAAACGTTTTAAAGTCAACGATTTGTTGATGAATTTTTTTTATTGAAAGTGACTTGTTCTAAAAATGTGATGTACAGACTTAGTGACATTTACCGAAATTATTTTCTATTTTTAGAAGTTCAATTTTAAATTTATAGCAAAATTTACATGATTACATAATTTTATTTTGATTTAATCTAAAAAATGTATTTTATAAATTAAGTGATTAGAAAACTTCAAATTTCTGTAACTTTAAGGTCTGAATGAAACTTCTCATAAATAAATTCAATAAACAGATATTATGTTTTAATAAATTACAAGCATTCAAAAAAAGTCTGGATGATTTTATCTATTTACATTTTTATAGTTAATAATTCTTCCCTGAACCATTATATTTTATGATTCTGCGACACAATTAATCTTAACTGAAAACCAATAAAAATGTTTTAATTAATCATTGTTTTAATCATAATTTATCGATGTTAAATACAAAGTAAACACAATTCTGTGATACATTAAGTTTCATTCATTACGTGTAATTAATTAATTTTTAATTTAATTAATAAATTAAAATGACACAGACTTGCACGTTGCTCTTTTTTTCATCGTTTTAACGTGATTATAAATATTAGTCGGTCATTTTTTTTTCAGGCAAATTATCAACTTTGTCTGCCAACAATTGTCCGACTGTTCAAACTCTGCAAATTGCTGTGCCATATATGACAAGATATCCTATTATTACCTTTCCAGATTAAAGCAGACATTCATAATGACGAATTACAAAAAAAGATCACTGTTACATTACGTAACTTCAACTATTCGAGTTGGCCTAACAATTCTCTGAAAAGTTAAAAGAGTGCAAACTATTTTCTAATACGAAAAAATGATACTTTTAACTCGTTTCTGCCATTACACTTCAAGCCAAACTGCCAAACTATTTCAACTAAACGTTCTCAGTATGGCTATAAATATTTATGACTTCTAATAATCTGGAGCAAACTGAAGTTATTCAGTTTTAATTAAGTCGTTGCTCTTTAATTAAACACAGTGACGTGTAAGGATTCTTGAATGAAAATTATGATTTTTGTTTCAGAACTGTCAGAGCTGAACAAAGAAAGGAGATTTGTATTTGCTTGATCAGACCTCTGATGGTGCTTACTGAAAACCGACCGAGTAACATCAATCGACGAGAAATATATGTCGCAGGTAAAACAAGCCACTTTTTGTACACAAGTGACGTTGGTAACAAGTTGCTGTCGTCACTCAATATATTAAATATGTAAGAAAATTGCTAATACAAATTTGATCGACGTGTTTTTGTTAGAAAAAAAATTGTTGTGCGATAAGCTGATGAGTGTTATGTTTTATCAATGAAAAGCATAATTTTTATGATGATACATTGGAAATAACCCTTTTTTATTAATAAAATAGAAAATTAAAAAAAAAAATTTTAAAATAGAGATTCTTAATAAAACAAACTTTTATACGAAAATACTTCTATTTTGTTATTTGATATTTAATACAAATTTTAGAAAATACTCGAGAAGATATTTTATTTGTGAAAATGAATAAATTAAATTTTAATAATTAAAATCGGAAATTAGGGTTTTTATGCATAAATTAAAATGTACTCGTCATGATTTCATAATCAGCAGTTTATGACACTTGACATCCTTTTCCCCGATGTCATATCGGGGCATGATATTGTCAAAGCTCACAATCAAAAACCCTTAAACTTTAACGCAATTATAGGTTAAGTTTAGCTCTTCTTCGAGCAGCCGACAAATATCCTTTCACTTTTGTCGTGATGCTCGTGCTTTTCGGTCGGTCAAGCTGTTCGCCTTCAGCAGGAAACTCGCCTGAACTGGTTCAGGCTACTGTCCGCGCAACAACTCATCTAAGGGTTCTCGGTATCAAGTCCGGACGATGCGCACCGATGCTTAACCGTAAAATTATAGCCTCACCGCAGAGCTAACAAATTTTTAACATTCAATCAAACTCAGGCAAATTTATTTCATTGTTCTCATCATTAAAAAGAAAAAAAATCTTTTTTTAAATTAACTTATTGTATTGTTAGCAAGTTTGTTTATCCGCTAATTTCTACTTTAAAACAACTTTCCTTCCATTATTCATTTCTACTTTTTTCTATTTTATTTTAATCACTTTTTGCAATTCGATTTATTTTTTACTCGCAGTTTTTTTCAACTTCTTTTTTTCTGAAACCTATTATTTCATTGAAAAAGAAATTCTCCTTCAAAAATTATGTATACAACACACACAGTGTACATCCAGAAAACAAAATTGTTTATTATTTCGATACTTTAATCGTTTTATTTTTTATAATTCAATTAGGCATCTTATTCAGTAAAAGTTAAATCATAATGTTTTTTCGCACGCACGCCCGGTGAAGGTTGCAGTCAGCTACCCAAAAGAAGTGTAAGTAAAAAAGTTGAAGAAAACAAATAGTTTACAAAGAAACTGGTCAGAGTTCGGGTTAGTTAAAAAATAGACGTCGATTCAAAGTTGAATATCGCATTTTAAGCTTGTTCCTTTGAACGATAACAAATTTCTGGCAAATTTATCAGCACTACTGCATTATGGCGATTTAAAAACTCACCAGTTTTAAATTATGAATTCAAAGATGCGTGTATGCAAATAAGGATATCGATGAGATTTTCGTTTCCGCCACTTCACTCAAACGCCCATAACTAGATCGTTTTGTGGGTTGTATTAGAAATTTATTAATTTGGTTTAGATAATATAATCTAGATTTAGATAATATAAAAAGAATAAGACTACAGCAAATGTTAAAATACTTTCAAATGAATTAGTATTCTTTTTATGCTTGAAATCAATAAACCTTACTGAAATTTATTGATATTTGTATTATATTATATTTTTTTAAATGTAAAAAAAGAACTTTTATTTAAAATTAATAGTGTCTCGAATTTATTTGGTAACAAAAAGTATTGTACTATTCCTTCCACCTTATTGACAAATAAAAACGAAATTGGCAAAAAAAAAAGTTTCTTTTACAATGATTCTGAGTGTTTATTAAATTATATTTCCTTGCTCAAACTTTTTATCTTTTCCCAAACCCCGAATAACCGTTAAAAGAAAAGAAAAAAAATTGTGCAAAAAATGATTATAAATAATAAATTAATAAGATATGAGAAAAGTGACGAACTTTTTGAGATGTTTGCCGAACACCTTTAAATTCTTTTACAGGACGTACGTGCAGTGTTGGTATTATTAACTCGATTGTAAAACCGGTCCACGTATAAACTTTATTACGCCAGACTGTGTGCTATTATTCATCATTTGCAAGTAAAAAAGCGGTGCAAAAAACTCTTAAAAATCATACGATATCCGTATCAAACTAAAGAAAAACAAACCGATAGAAAATATTTTTTTTCAGTGTAACGGAAGATGTTTGATAGTTCGATGAACATGGAACGCTAGTTTGATTTTTATTCAAACAAATTATATTGAATTTGCTATTTTTTGTATTTTTCTGTAGTATATTTTCTTTTCTATTTTTATTGTTGTTTATTTAAAAACAAACTTGTTATTTGTACACATGATAAGAAAAATTGCTTCGCAAAACGTGAGAACGGCTACGATGACGAGAGAAATTGTTTACAAAGGAATGAAAAATGAAAGAAAAAGAGTTTAGTGACGTCAGTCGAGTCAAAACCATCGGTCACTTTAAAGACCCATAAAATGTGTTCGATTTTTAAGTGATATTGCCATAAAGTGAATCCAATAATTGAGCTTGCCAAAGGCTAACCTTGGTCATAATTCATGACTCTCGAATTGACTGAACGAGTAGTAATATGGGGTTTGATTGCATAGAACTCAAGATCAAACAAAATTCAAATAAGTGGCTTAAATTATCAATGGAAATTACTTTTAATAATTATAAAAAATTATTTTGTATTCAAAATTTAGATCATTTTTAATATTTTACATGGATTAATATTTTTTTATTTCGTGATGTAATTTTTATAATTAATCATAAATGTGATTATTGTAACAAATATTACATAATAAAATATAATTTGAAATGCAAAAAAATTAGTGTTTTACTTAAACGTCATGCATAGTAAAATTATCGTCTTTTTAGTATTCAGCAAATTATCGTAAAAAAAACTTTTATAAAAAGAATTTCGATTCGAAACATTTTAGAGCCGGATTAAAATGAATCGAAAAGATTATAATATGGATATAAACTAAATTTCCTCAAAATTGATAATAATAAAAATTAATTCTCAATGCAATAGCATAATTTTTTTTATTTATTATAGATTAAAGGTATATTTATATGAAATTTAATATCAAATGATTGTGGTTAAAATGTAAGAAAAAAATTATCACTCAAAGTCTTAATATTTGCGAGTATTAAATTTAATGAATAATTAAATTAAAATAAATATACATAGGTTCAAATTTTTACTGATCATTATCAAAACCAATAAAATTTTATGGAAAAAACTACAAAATTATTACTAATTTTATACACCCTTTTTTTGTTAATTGTAGTAATACTGATTAATTATGAACAAATTTACTTTTTACTAACATTCATTTTTTGCAAAGACTCATTATTAAAAAAATGCATTAATGATAAAATAAAAATTATAATAATTAAAAAAGCACTTAATAAATTTTATTTAGGTATAGAAAGTATAAAAACTCAGTAGAAAATCAAGTATAAAACTAAAAAACATTTTACCCAAAAGATAATTTTTTTTATAAGACATTTCATGAAAATATTTAAATGTGATTGTTTTTACAACATGATAAAAAATTATATTCAATTTTTTTTAATCTTCCAGCTGGCTAAAGATTTGAATTTTTTTAGTACTTTTTTGCACACTTTAAAACTTAAAATAAAAAACATTTCTATTATCTGTCTGTGGCAACACAATAATTAACTAATTTTTCAAATTAAATTACATCTAACGAAAAAATGTAAATGAAATAATTATTTGGATCAATATTTTTTGTGATTCGCTATAAAAAGTTAGTATGATACTATTTTTTATGATACTATGTTTACGTTTTGACATCGAAATTATAATAATATGGAAAAAACTCGTGATTTTTGATGATACGGAAACGTTGTGCATTGCAAGACCACGCAAAGCAAAACTATAAACAGTCATTTTGCTTTCTGGTATAAACTTTCTACTGTATTATCACATCATCAACGTTAATAATTCAAGATGCATATCATTTGTATAATATTGCATATTATGACGGAAAACTATTTTGAATGTCATTGTCACTAAATTAGCTGAAATAATTTCTTTACAAAATAAACACTTATTTAACAGAAAAGTAAATAATGTTTAAAATTAACTAAAAATGAATAAAAAATAGTTAATGCAAAATGAATAAATTTTTGTTCGAATATTTTGAACATGTACATATTAATATAAACAAAATTAAGAACATGATCAAGATTATACAATTAGATTATAATGATTTCCAAAATTTAAACTTATTTTTAGTTCAAATTAGTAAAAAAAAACTTTTCATTTTTAATATTTAAATGATAAAATTATATAATAAAATGTTCATTACAAGTACTTATAGCAGGTATTAATTACTTTGAAAAAATGTTTCCATTTTTTTGTACAGAAATATTTTAACTTTTGCAATTTCTATGATTATTAGTCGGACTAAATTTTTATCACTTGATAAAAAGCTTAAATACTATCATATTTTAAAGAAAATTCAACTGAAGTTAGTAATTTCTTATGTTAATAATTTCAGTATTTTAATAATTAGAAATGTGAGTTAAATAAAAAATAATGATTGGATAATTACGTAAATTATTAATATTAAAATACGCCAAACATTTGAAATGGAGAATATATTTAAATAATAATTCTTACAAACCGTCGATAATATCTGTACATGTTACCCTTGAATAGTGTAACTCCTTACCGTTACTGAAAATTGTCATAAAATAATAGTAAAAGCAATTGTCTTAAAATACAAATTACTCATCGGTTTACACCTAAAAGTATTAAATGTCTAATTTATTACTCTTCAAATTTGTCTTCTTTTAATTATTAAAATGAAAAATTAATCACACACAATTGCCTATTTCTTATATTCAAAATAGTTATCCATAATAATTCAGTTAGAAAAATATGCGTGTTTAACCCTTTCGTTACTGGTGTTGCTTTAAAGCAACACATTTAATTTGTAAATTTTTGTTATTAAATTACAGTTATAATAAATTTTTTAAGATGAAAATAGACTTTATACAACACTTGTAAATATTTTGTAATTACTTTTATTTTTACAATAGTTTAAATTAATTTGCATTGACTGAATAAAACTGTGAAATTATTCTTTTATACAATTTTTGCTCAGAAAAATATTCACTACAATTTTAAAACCATTTGAAATGAGCTGAGAATTTATTGTAAAAAAAGTTCTCGCAAATTAAGTCGTCTCAGCTAAATCATTTTCACAGTGTAACATTTACCATTGTCTATATAATCAAAAGGTTCCGGGTCAGTTTTACTTAGAAGGTGTTGGAGCGCGTAATTGCTTCGATGTTGGCGCGAACATTAGAACTAACAAAGTGGAAGGAAAAAGAACAGGCAATCAAGGTCTCGTATGTGCGAGAATTCTATCGGCCCTCGGGAGTTCGTCCCCGTTCGATTTCCACGGCGAAACCGGTATAATATGATATTTAATAAAAATGAAATGAAGTAATGCGAGAGGCGTAATGTGAGTGGCCGATGTGCGCACGGTGGGGCGTTGCATTTTTCACGAATCAAGCAACATGCACACATATATACACTGGCTATGTAAAATCATTCTTCCGAAACAAAGAAATACTTGCCAAGCGTGTCTTTGGTAATAGGCCAATAAAAGGGTCCGCGCGGATTAAAACCGGACGCGAATTAATTTTCATCCTACGTTCTACTTGTATGAATCTGCACGCACATCTCAACGCGTCTTTTGATAAATGCGCTTATTTGGATTTACGATTTCTTTGTGAGATTATATTTTGCTTCTTAAATGACCAAAACAAAGAATATTCTCTAGAAATTCGACTCAAGTTTTGCTCAACTGAGAAAAGTCCGTACCTTTTGAAAGTAAAAATTCTTCATTTCCAGTTTTGCGGTAGAAATATAAAAAAAAGGTTAATTCCTTTTGGTGTAGACATAGAAAATAATATCTATAAAACTTGTTTGTCTGCTCTATATGAAGATAATTCGACGTATGACTTATAATTTAATATAATTTCAAAGCATTACAGTGAACAACATAATGACAACATAACGCGAAAGCTATTTTTTTCAGTTCTAAGAAAAATCAGCAGCTACCAGACACACGTAAAACTGAGTCAACATTTTCAGTAGAAAATTTTCTGCGCCACTATTAGTTACACTTGTTTTCAGATACAAAAGACAATGTTCTTCTCTTTTTGTAACAAAAATTCAAACTGCCGGATAATTTGATGGCAAATAAATAAATTTCTTCTCATTCTACAACTCAACATTTCATTTTAACTCAACATTTCAACTTGTTTACCCGTTTTTTCCCTACCCAGTATAAAAAGATTCTCTGGTCTCTGAGAGCAGGATAGAAGAAACGAGACAACCGGTCGAAGGGGATTGCAAATAAATAAAAGTCACCGAGGGGAGGGGAGGGGAGCTAAAGAAAAAGGCAAATGTAAAAGGCTCGAACGATGTTGTACGCTGCAAGCTGCCTATATAAATTACAGATGGAAAGCTTCTCTGGTGATTGCGTTTGCGTGC
>JABFPM010003113.1:0-14978 GCA_022817325.1 Idris sp. 1 HC-2018
CAATGCATTTCGTTCGTTTCGGCGGCGGCGCGAGGGCCATCAAAAGCGAACCAGAACGAATAAAAAATAGATAAAGTAACAGCGCCTGCTTGCAAAGCTTCCTGCGAGTCAACTACAATTTATTAAAGAGACTCTCTCTCTCTCTCTCTCTCTCACTCTCTCTCTCTCTCTCTCTCTCTCTCTCTCTCTCTCTCTCTCTCTCTTCTGTGTATCAAAGATCAAAAGACACGAAAATCTGCTAAAAGCGTTTGACTCTGATCTTAGTCACCTTTTACAAACAACTTTGCTTTGATAAATTTTCCTTATTTTTTTCAGCTCTTTTTTCGCTTCAACTTTTTCATCGATTTAATTAAAAGACATGTGCCATTTTGGGTTAAACATTAAAATAACTTTGCTAAAGATATTTTTTGTTGTTATACGTTTTTGTTTAAGGTAAAATACAAATGAATTTTGTTTCGTTTGGGGGAAAAAAAATCATGTTTAACTGGTGGACAAACGATTTTCAAGTCTCTCTGGATGATTGTTCTAACGTAATTTTGCTCCGACTTTTGCCATCTGGCAACACAAAACATCTTTTTCTATTTTATAAGGCCATTATTTATTTACCATGTTGTTTCAACATCGTTATTTTTCGCCGCATCCATAAAGCTTCTCTAAACATCACACGCAAATTAAACATCGAACGCAAAATATTTATCAAATCTGAGATTTGAACTGTGCTCGTCGTTCAAAGCGAAACTCTCGACTGCAAAGTAGGTTATATTTTTGTTTGCCACACGAGTCCTTTGATGCAAAGCAGTAACGGAGCATGTATGTTTGTTCCGAAAAAGCTTATACCGTTTTTAAGGCTATAATTTTTTTTGTTCCAATTTTATTTTAACGATTAACTTTTGCAGTTTTGCAATTAACTATTTACTTTGTGAGTAAATTTATCGTTCATTCTTTTATTGACTTTATATGCAGAAGACTTTATTTTTCAATCAATTTTTTTTCTTTTTAATTAAAAATTATTATTTAAAATAAATTACGTAAGGACAATTTATAAAGCCTTCAATTTTAATTTTATTTTTGAATTAATTATAATAATTATTATTTACAAACGTATCAATTGTATTATATTTAGTCAAGAATTTTCGACGTTAACATTTGATTATTTTATTTTTAAGTTGTCATTTCTTATTAGTATAACGAATTTAGGCATAATTTACTAAAAATTCTGTTCTATCAAAAATAAAAAACACTAGAATTGATTCTCGATATGTCGATTATTCAGTTGAACCATTGTAAGAAAAAGATGATTGAATGTCAACCCTGTTGACTCAAGTAAATCTACGAAATAAGTTACATACTGCCAGAATTAAAGGTAAGTTACTGTTATTTTTTATTTTTGTAAAAATATTGCATGTATTCAATTGTAAAATTTAATTTTTGGTTACAATTATTTGTGCAATTTACACATTCATTTGTTCTTTGTAATTCCAAGCGCCTTGTGTTCGCACTTTAAATAAAATTCATAAAATTAACAGAGTTTAACACTTATGATGCAAACTTCCCCACTATAAAAAGAAAAACTGTTATTGCAGGTTAGGTGAAGAAAGAAAGAAAAGTAAACATAAGAATGTTGAAAGACCTTAGAGCGCAATTTTCTGAATTGTGACAAAAAAAAGTTGTTTCTTTGTTCCTATTATGTGTTTGAGAATGAAAAAAAATTGGTGTTAGAAAAACGGTTGCTTTCTAAACTTACCTCCGTTGCTCTTAAGATCATCGGGTTGAGAACGGTGATGTTCAGGTTTGCTGAGCATAGAAAGGGGATGGGCGCCGGGGGCACCAGGTGTAGAGCCAGAACCAGGCGTCAATCCCAAACTCAGCAGCGCTGCGGATGCCGACGTTGGCACAGGCATGCCAGCCCCTGGAAGTCCTGGCAGCGGTGGCAGAGCACCATGTGGCCCCAGAGGCGCCGCTCCAGGAGGAAGCTGTTGTGCATGTATTTGTTGCATAAGCCTTGGGATATCTCTCTATTTGGACATATAATAAACCATTTATACATATTGTTGGGGTAACAAAACACACTCTGAATCAGTGCCTCATCCAAGCTCATATGATTTTGCAACACTTAAGAAAATACTTAAAAATGCTCAACTTTTTCCAACAAGTGGCAGCAAAAGCAAAAAAACATTATTATTCTTGAAAAAAAAAAAAAGGATACTCTTTTCAGCTCGACTTGTTTAAAAATGACACTTGAACTTAATGAATTTGTTAAACATGGTCGAGTTAGTTGGCAAAACAAATTAGTAGAGTTAGTAAATGATCTTTCTCGCTGCAGTTTTCCCAACAATATTGCTGAAAAACATTCGTTGTGGTGACAAATCTTGAACTAATGACGTTTTCTTTCGTATAATTAATGCGCAAACGAGAGGTAATGAAAAAAGAGCTTAAAACATTGTCTAACTATTTAAATGCTGAGAGCTTAATAATTTTCACGATAATTTTCAAATTTCTCATTATATGCTGTGCGTTTGAGAATTTGTCGGCATAAACGTTTCACAGAACATTTGCCTTCAAAGTGTCCTACGAGCTGACTGCTTTTGCGTGGATGGAATATCAAAAGGATCGTAATGGAAATGTCGTCTGGCTTGTAGATGTTCGCTGAACTTTGCTAATCTGAGTATACGTATACGACACGCCAGGAAACCTTGTTCGATGTACTTCGTAGCTATTCAGAGCGAAGAGACGTCTCCTTTTTTACGTTCGACTTTGACTGTTCAGCATTAAAACGAGACGATGCAAATACCGTTCAACTTTAATTATCAATTTGTGCAGATTTAACCATTAGTAATTCTCACTTTGACATTAAACAATTTTTTTCTTTCAATAATTATCTCAATTAACGTTTCGAATCATACAAAATTCTTCTTCTTTTGAATTCAAATTACTTGTTTCAACATTTTCATCTTGCAACAATTTTCTCAGTTGAAACACGATCATCTTTCCAAACGATTGTTAAACTTTTATTTCAGTAAACAAACCGTTAATTCCTCTCATTATATCATTGTTAATACCATTTAAATTACTGACATTCAGACTCGCCGTCTCGTAAATTAGATTTGTGATTAAAGTCAACGTCATTCAAATTACGACGACTTGAAATATCGCGTTGTTGAAATCTCGTTTTGTCATAAAGACACATTAGAAGAACATCAACAGGCTCATCTTTCAAAAGTTCGAAACAATTAGTTTCTCAAAGAAAAAAAAGGAGAGTAATTAATTGCGGGTGTAAAACAAATCCCCGAAAAGCCGCGTTAGAAATAATATACTGCCAAAAGGGAGGGGGTTGATATATCGGATATATCGTGGCGTTAGCACTTGGAACGTCGAGAACGTGTGACGAATAGCAAAGGCAAAGGTCCCTAATGCCGTTCGTTTTAATCAGACGGGGGCATCCTCGTGTTCAGCGATAAACTCGTTACGCGCAGGAATCGTGCTTATCGTGGATTTCACTTAAGTGTTTAAGCCGAGGGGGAGAGCCCCTTTTGCTGGCCCCAATTATTCGAAATAACCCTGCGACCGATGGAAAGGACTCCCTCGGGGTTTCCGGAGGCGTATCGCCCGCTACATATGTACAATAGCTGGTCCGCCCGGTAATACGCCCGGAGCACTAACTTTTGCCAAGTATCGAGCGAGCAGTTTTACGACGCCTCGTCGACGAGACGAGATTACGTATCGACTAACGAATGCCGGCAAGGATTTATTTGCCAAACGACCTGTTCGTTTTTATGGCCACTTTTTAAAGGCGGCGATTTAGTTTCACGCTTCTCCTTTTTTCTTGTTTCTTCCTGCTTTTTATTTTCTTCGCCTTTTTTCGTGTTATATATTGTTTACATTCACAGCTTTCTGTGGAATCGGTTTCAAAAGGCTGTTAATATAGTTAATTAAAGTGTAGCTTCAGTGAAGATTTTTTTTTTTTTTCTTCAAAGAATTCTTATAAGTGAAAAACAAAATACTTGCTGGAAGTAAAATGAAGAAGCATTTACAAAATAATGAATTTATCGCGTTGAGGATTTTTTTTTTTTTTTATAGAAATAATTAGTTCAAATGTTGTATTACTTTAGATACGATTAGTTGTAAACTAATTATTTGCTGTCTAAAACGTTCAAGTATAAATAATTATAGGTTAGATATGACTTTACGTAAATAATGTAATTATTAATGAGCAATTGTATTTTTCCACGTTAATGCACGTGTTATTTCCATGTTAATAAATTTACCGTGAAATATTTTGTCAAGATTAGGGGAGAGGCTTGAGCCTGGAGCCACTTTTTGAGTAGACTGAAATATCGGGAATATTTTTATACGGGATAAGTCAAAATATTGTTGTAAAAGTTTTTTTAGTTTTTTTTTTGTTTTTATAATTAAGATGACTCTATGCACAATGCGGCTCTAAGGTCAATCCTCTCCCCCACACGTAGAAAGCAATAACGCAATTTTCGTTGAATTATATCGTGTATTTTATCGGCAAAATATTTTAAAGTTATATATATATATATATATATATATATATATGTATGTTTTGACATGTTTTTTCATTGATATTCGAATGTAACATCGAGTTCAATACGAGCCAAAGGACGAAATTTAACACGCTACGAAATAACATTGACAAGCGATACAAAGTTATACTGTAATGCGCATTTAAAATGTGAACATTACATGAAAAATGCCTCGAACACGATGCATTTCAATATGATTTGATATCAAATCAAAAATTTCAAAACTTTGTTGTAACTTCTTTACTTTATTCTTCAAATTCAAAAAGTTGAACTTAAACTCTGAAATTAAGAATCTAAACTTGACTTTTGAGATGACTTATAAAATAAAAAGAAAATGTGATTACAAAATGGCTATAAATTTTCCTGTAATAAAAGTCAAAAGAGTAAATTTAAGGAGATAAAAATGAGTTGCAAGATGAGAATGTTAAGACGAACAAGCGAGAGGGAAAGTTGAATATAAATTCGGGTATGAATGATGAAGGATCTAAGATGAGCGCGCGTTTACAAGGCAGATTTTGTGCGCAGTGTGTTATTAAACGAAATATTGATTCAAGCCCTATTTACCGGGTAATACATATTCATAGGGTTAGTGCTTCTGTCTGTTTGATTCTCCCTTTTGTATCCCCCGCTGTCATCCTATATATATTTAGTCGGCCGACCTGGCTCAATCGGCGTGTTTCACAGTCTCATCCATTGTTTCTCGACCTGTTCGCTAAATGAGCCACATCATGTGCAACGCTTTCTCCTGGCATTTTGCATAACAAATGCACAAACTCTGATACAAATATCTGCAAGTATCAAAATTCAATTACGTTTTACACCGCGCTGTCCATAAATATATATACGTGACTTTAACCCCAACCTCCTTTTTTTTGCCCGACCAATCACGCGGAGTTTCATGATTAATCATGTATTCAGCGTACGCTTCGAAATTCGTTCCGACTTTTTTATTCCGGTGATTTAGTGGACGCTTTAATTTTTCACGAGAGATTTGTGATTAAGCAGCAGCGGCCCGAGTTAAAAATGAAATTCAAGCGCTGTGAAATTATTATTTCGTTTGCTTTCCGCGGCCATTGATCAATCGTTATACATTTTGATTTGTACAAACCCCTTTTTCCTGCAACATAAAGGAAAAAATAGTTTTCTTTTTATCAAACAAAAATTTCAAAAAAGGAGTTGTACAAAATTTGCTCTCGTTTTTTTCCTGATTTCATTGCCTTTGTAATGTATTCATAAAATTAAAATTGCAACATCAACAACCGAGCGAATATGTCCAATTAGCTATTCTAATTGGATATTTTGCAAAGACAGAATAATTTGGCGCTGCAACTGGTCAGACGAGATCGATGGTAATAAAATTTGCGTTAAAAAGCGAGGATGAAATGAAAGTGCGTTGATTAAATAATGGGATATATAATGTGCGTTGTGCATAATCAGAGCGCGCAACGTCAATAAACCGGCGTTATTTCTCAGGCATGACCGAGTCGTAATCGGTCTGCATCAGATTGCATGATCGATGCTGCTCCAAGCAGAGAGATAAATAGAAGAGGATCGATTCGTTATCCCCGAACGCTTTTATATGAATGACGAAAAGGGTCGGGATATATAATTACACCCGAAAGATAGGCACAATGTTTGATACAGTTATCAATTATGTAACAGCGCAGGATTGACATTATTCGAATCGACAATTCACGGGATCAAGTCGGGCGCCAGTGTGCATTCAGAACTGACGTTATCATTCCGCGGTTAATATGTTTTCAACGCGATCGTTCAGCGGCTCGAAAATTTTTATTACATCCACCGAATTAATGCTTTTACATGTTCATCTATTATTTTCTACTAACTTTAATTTAAAGCATTATATGTGTGTCATACTGTGTGCATATTAAATCTGGATATTGGAAATTGAATAATTAAACGATTTTACTTTTCAAACTGAGTATTCTAATTAAACGAACATTCAATAACGAAAATAAATTAGTATGCAAAATTCGCATTAAACTTTTTCTGTTTGATATTCAAATTTTGCAAATCAGCATTAACATTTTCAAACAAAATCAAATGAGTAAATAAATTGCATTAAAAAAAAAACAAAAAAAAAATACAAAAAAAAACGTAATCAAAGTGATTGCAAAAGTAATTTGAATTAATTACTGTCACTGACATGTGTAGCATAAAATCCGGTGCACCCAATAACGCGAACAATTTTCTAATCATAAAAGCACGCATTTAAATGGCATAATGCAAACGAAATAATCAACGCTGAAGGAACAATTAAATAAATGTAAGCGTTTAATTTATACGACATGTTGACAGGATTAAAAAAAAGGTTCTGACACGTGAATCGAGATCGAAGTACAAAATAATAAACGCGCGTCATTACAAGCGACACGCGTGTGTTGTAACGAGTTGAACACGCGGGTAATAGTCGCGAATTTGAAATGGAAATGACGCGTAAACAGTGTGACGAAAAAAAAGAAAAAGCCGGTTTGCTGCAGGGAGTTAATCCATAATCGTGACGTGGAAAGTCAATGGAGAGTGGCGAAATAGCTACAGGATATTTATTAGCCAGTGTCAACGGGGCTATACTTCAGTAGCGGCTACTCGCAAAATTATTCACATCATGCGCGCAGCCGAGAAGCAACTAGGAACTCAATTATGCGAAGCGACAACCGAATGCCAATTACGCTCAGTGCTTATCGGTGTAATACACGTGGACTACGAAATAAGTTAAACTGGTGTCGCTAAATTCCAACGCCGACGATGTGCGAGCAACGTGTATATATAACCAGATCGATTAGTTATTGACCTATCGCAGCTCACAACCTCTATATCTTTATAATTGATATTGATTGTTCGTTTAAACAAGCTTTTCCAATCAATTCCATGTTACATTTGTAACAGATTCACTTCTTTGGTAATTCATTTAAATTTCATTGTTTCACATTCCTTGGAAGTGTCTTCAAGCAAATTAGGTCAGACCTGAATTGGTACAATTCAAAGGTCAAGGAAGATTTCGCGCAAGTTTATTAGTTCCAAAATTTGCCCCATACGAATATTTGTCTTGTAATATTTCGAGCTTTAGATAACGTGCAAATTAGAACACACGCTGTAAACTTACACTTGGCATAGGCTCAGTCATGGTCACTTGTTTCGCTCTTTCAAGAGCACTAGCCACTTGCTGCTGATGTTCTTGAGACAAAAATGGTAGTATATTTCCTATAATAGCATTCATTCTCTTGAGGATCTCATTCTGTAACAGAAAAATTTCATTCTTTATTATCGAAATGTTTCTTAAGAAAAAATGTAAATTAACCGAAAATTTGTCACAAAAATGACGCTTAATTAGCGGCAACTTCTCAGACTAATGAATTTACGTTTCAAGACCTTCGTAAACATGTCACCAAAAATCAGACTCCGTCTACAAATCAGTCGCTATTTCGGTCGCGTTCGCAGAAGTGAACAGTGCTGTTATTTTCAAGCAAATCCAAGAAAAGCTTCAACATTTTTTTTTGTTCTTTTCTTGTTAAATGAGAAAATTGCTAATGAATTAGAAACAGGGCGACACAAATATAACGAAATATTTCCGAGCTAAGTCGTCGAGAGCTTTGTTCGAAACGGCTCTTTTGAAGTTTAACTTGAGCTGCTATAATGAGTGAATGTTAATGCGATAGTCGGGTAATTTATTGTGCTTTGTTCTCGTGTGAACTTTGCACCAGGCGATAGAGAATAATTAGCCGTGTATTTGTGTCGGTCAGTGAGTCGTCTGACGATGCCAGAAGTCCATTTAGTTCAATTAATCGCGGCTTAAGATTCCATATACATGATCCATGATCTATCTAGTTTATTACATTTGGAATGTAAATAAAGAAATAAAACTCAGACCAAAAATTAAGACAGGCATTTGATTAAAGAATAGTTGAAAAAAAGTTGTGCACACCATTTTATTGGCAAATTATTGTGTTCAATGGCAAATTAATTTGTCAAATGAAACCGGTCCATTTGACACATAATTAATCCGATAATAACTTGTATGCGAAGAATTTAATTAAAAGATGTATCAAGGTGCGCTATTTGTCATGCGCAAAATTGGAGTAAGAAAATCTTTTTGTATAATGACTACTGGTCGGAGTTTTAACGGTGAGACAAGAGTGTTTCAGGCTTCATCGAATTCAAGTGCTCGTGGGACTGCTTGTAAAAGTAATTACGGCGTTATCGTCGAGTTGAGACTGAAGATTCAACGGTAAAGGAAATCCACTTAGCACTCCGCGAATAAACTTGGCGAGGCACGTCGCCTTCTGACAGCCGTAAATACTACGCATTCCCCGCGATCGCAGCTGCTATCAATTTTCATTTCCACCAAATTCATTCCACGACAATTCCACTCATGCATTTCAAATTGAGATAAGAAGGTAACACCGAGACAACGCGCGTCTTAATAGCGCGTGACAGCGATTCCAAACTTGATGTTCATTTTAAATCATGTATCAGAGATTAATATAATGTGCATATATATCTGCACAGCAGATGGACATTTTTTAGATGAATCACTGGCAAATATTAATCATCTGTTTGAAATAAAGTTTTGCATTTGAAGTGGACAACAAAATTATTATTAGAAATCTTTTATCGTAATAAAATGCAAATAATCTTAAGACCACACAATAAAGTCGTCAAAATAGTTTTTCTTTTCCATACAAAGTTGTAATTGATAACAAGATATTTATAGTTACCTGTTTGTGAACCTCCATATTAAGGCTGTATGACATCTCGTAGTACTGCAAAAGAATTAAAAAAGAATTATTACAATAAGAATAATTATTATTTCTAACAGGTTTTACATGAAATATGAAACAAGTAAAAAATGGACCACTCAATTTTCCATGTACTATGTGTGTTTGCGTTCGCAAGTTATTTTCTCGTTAAAAGTTTCAACTAATTTTAGAGAGCATTTCACAAGCGTCACACGAGAGTAATAACCACGAACAAAATGAAATCGACTCTGATATCGATTGCGAGCTGTGTTTCAGGCGAATAAATCAATTAAGAAGTTGTTTAAGTTTTAATGAAAAAAGAAGAAGAAAATAAAGAAAACGAGAGCAGTGAAAAATTCAACCGACGAGAGTGCGGCGAATTAATTTCCAACAGACGGCGGTTGGCTCCAATAAATCTCATCTCCTCGGTGACTTCCTTTTTCACGAACTAGTGATTAATCGCATTTAAACTAGTCACCTCCGCGCCAATTAAGTCCAGGCCGTGGGTAAAGAATGAATCGTCGACACAGCCAACTTCACGAGGATAAACCGTTGACGAGAGAGAGAGAGAGAGAGTCGGAAAATTGAAACAGAACATCATCAATGAATTAGTATCGACCGCGAGTGGGCACGTGGCCACCGCGAGATATCTCAGAACACGTGTGCAAGATGTACATTTGTCAATGATCCGTGCCATTAATTGACACCTATAAAACTTTTCCTTAGAACCATAACAAATAATTACAGTATTACAGTGCAAGAATAAACAATTTACGTAAATGTTTTACATCTTTTTTCGAGTCTGGTTTGTTTAAAACATTAGTTCAAAAAAAGAGAGAAAAGAAAAGTCGTCCTTGAAAATCGATTAGTTTCAGAGGAAAACACGTCGACGTTACCACACCTAAATGCTCACGAGTAATGAGATGATGGCAACGATAGATTAATCTCAATGCAAAAGATAAGAGCGTTATGACAAGGTGATGAAGTTAAAAATAAGACCCGTGCGATAATGGGCTTTGATAAATTGTTGTTGGGACGCGATCAAGGTGCACGCTCGATAAGGAAGAAGTATCGCAAAAATGCAGCATCAAATTATCCACGAGGAGGAAAAAAAAAAGGAAAAACAGCCGGAAGAGAACGAAGAGATTTACGAGCCGATGAGGAGAGTTGAATTTTGTATCTGCACAGAGGGGAACAGATTCGATGACAAAAAACACAGTATCAAGACTGACAGGGAAAAGGGAAATAAAGTTTTGAAGGAAGTATTGGGAAATTTTGCAGCCACAACTAAAGACGGAATTTAAAATCATTTATTGAGAACTATATAATAGTAGAAGAGCAATTATCTTATATATTAAACGAAACGAAAAGAAAAATGTCTTTTAATCACTCGATGACTTTCATCAATAATAATTTATGCTCTTGGTATCCTTGAGACAAAAATACACTACTAGGCTGAGCTAAATTAATAAAAGTGTAATTCACTAAAAAAAGAAATTGACGATGTAATTATGACTATAGGCACAATTTATGTACACATACAAGTACACACACAAACTTGGCATAATTTGCACATTTGACATGTAAATTCAAGCTGGAAAAAAGTCTTGCAATAGAAGCTAAACAACTCGACCATATTCAATTGGGTGAAATTCAAAATTTAATTATGCATCGAGGTTGAATTGATTTAATGCTTGATAGTATTAATCAAATAATAACACTCGACTGAATTGACGGTACACATAATCCCAACTGAATTTCATTAAATCCCGAAAAAGCAAATTCTCTTTCATATGAAACCAACCAACCAAAAAAAAAGAAAGAGAAATCATCTATTTCATCTCTGAAATTGAATGCTCACTTAGTCTGGCTTGATATTCAATTGATTAGCTACTTAGACACAGCAAATTGGCGCACAGTTGCATTATATATATATATATATCTCGGTGCATTAGTTGCGGATATTAGCAGTATGTTCAGTTAATGTGAACCTTGAACTGCGGATGAGCAAGTACAACGTCATCTAATAATCCGGATCCTAATAATTTACGAGGCAAAGCGCCCCATAACTCCGAGGCATAATTCAAAAGCAGGAAAATAACACAGTGGGAATAGGTTCAAAAAAAGAACAACAAAAAAATAACGAAACAACACAGAGGAATGATTAGGTATTCAACAACAGAAACGGGTGAGAAAGTGCAAAGTCACTTTAAAGAGGATACAATTAATGCGAAGAAGCCAAGGCATGGTTTTAGTGGTCGAGCAAGCATGATTATGCCGGATAGAGTGTAAGCGCAGAAGAGAAAGATAGAGAGAGATATATATTTGAGAGCTGTTCTGGCGTGTGTTGGCACATGCAGCTACGTTAATAGCAGTGCCACGGAGAAAAGCCGTTTCTAAATCCTTACCATAATATAGTGCCTCTGCAGCTCAACCTTCTCTGTAGCAAGTTTCTCGCACTCCAACTTAAGACTGCAAAAGAAAAACAGATATTTTAGTCGTGGGCTCGGGCAAGAGTTTGATGCGAACGTTATTCTTGACATAATGACACGCTTTTACGTGCCGCTAAATGGACGATTATTCATGTCGCACTCGGAAGTGATTAAGTAATGTTGATTCTTGGAAAATAAGGGCGATGGCTTTTGCTACCGGAATTATTTATGAGACTCTTTTGTTTTTCTTTCACTTGCCCAACGTCAGACGTGAACAATATTTTCTTTATCAACGCGCGATTAAAATGCTTTCATTTCTTCTTAATACATTTCTTCTTTTCTTTGTTTCATTTGGATTTCCTATTATTTTGCTCTCGGAAAAATAGCCTTTTTTTTTTTTTTTTCATCTAAAATTAGAATGTGGTCAGAAATAGGTACAAATATTTGTAAAAGAAAATGGTTTGAAAAATATGTGAAAATCGAGGTCTCCTGATTGTAATTAAGAATCGGTATTCTGACGTCACAGTCAGGCTATATTGCCGGTATCGCTGACGCGTGTTCATTATCCCATTATGGCGCGCGGCACTGAATTTCCGTCATTCAATTTATTTCGCGAGTCACCGTTTTATTATCGAATTAACCGTCGTCACGCAGCCCGATTCGCGTAATCGCGTTTATGCGCCGGCATATACGTGCAATATGTGCTAATAAGCGAGGCTGCGAAGATATGCAAAGGGAATGCGATTACGTCGATGAATCATTCGTTCGTACAATGCGATTTGCTTGAATGATTGCGAATGCGTTTTAGTTGCCAGCAGCGTCAAATTAACTCGACCGAAAGACATAATAAAAAGGTATAGACTTTCGTCAGGAATTTTATCACGTATTAAGCAATTTTTTTCTTTTTCCAATTTTCAAACTTACCTATGAAATTGAGCTTGCATAAAACTAAACTCCTCTTTTATCCTGTCACAAGATTCACCTACAGAATATTTGTATGTTTGGTTTGGCTGCGGTGGACCCTAAAACAAACAAAAAATTTTTTTTAGTTATACATGAAATATTTTTACAAAGAAATTGGTAAAAGGGAGGATGAAAAGAGGGAAATAATTTTTTACTCAATTTTGTTAAGCCTCCTTGTATCGAAATTGTGTATGTCGGGAAATCCGGGAAATGTTTCCCACATTACCCAAACCCAACTAATTGTTAAAAAAAAAAAAAAAAAAAACGTTTTTAAAAATAGCTACAAATCAAAACTTTTATTTTTGAGTTAATATAATTTTACTGATTTTACAACTACAAGGGTATAATTGATGGTCTGTGATTGTAAATAAAATTCAATTACGCGAATCGTGTACTTTCTACACTTGTTATATTACATCACATCCCAGTTTGAAGCATGAAAAGATAATATTTGCTTTTGTGACAATGCAACTCAAAATATTTTGCCATGCGTGTACATTTATACATACCAACACACGTGTCTTTCACATGTGCCAGACGATATCGCGCGTTCAACGTATTGACCGTGATAATTGTTTTACCTGGTCAAGATAGTTTCGTTGTGTGGTTTACACTTTTCAAATAAAACGAATAATAAATGACGTTAACGCGCGGATAATAGAAAAGGCGTGTTCAGCCATTAATTCTCCTCATTACAAATCTAAATGTAACAAACAAAAATATTTCTTTTTAATTGTTATATCTCAAAATTGCTTTTTTCAATCAATTTTTTTCCTAAAATAGCAAAAGAACTTTTAACTGTATACATTTCATGTAATCCGTATTTGATTATGCAAAAGTGTATTTCAGCTTGACACTTTGCCCGCTAATCTCATTAGAGCAAAATTTTGCAGGACAAATTACGTGTTCCCGTTTAATGAAAGCGGTTACGGTGACAATGCCAAAGCAGCCACTTTGTCTGAAATCATTAGCAAAAATTGACTTTACATCTAAATTTTGTTGCCTGAAAAAGGAACCATTTACAAGTTGCAAGCATAAAATAAAAATAATCCTTTCTCAGCAAAATGTATGGCATATATAATTGGCATTTCTATTTGTTCGTTACTCAGGAAATAAAATTAACCATTTGAAATTGCTTTCAACACATTTTTGTTGTTCACGTTTAAGTTAAATATTTATTCTGTCTTTTACGGATGTGGGAAAACCGAATTGCATGCCATAAACGACGGAATTTGCTCGATTCATAGTAACGCGGGTCAGAGGACGCCAGTGGTTTACGAACTATCTCAATTTGTCTAATCCACAGCGCGTCGACTATGAAACCACGAGAATCCTCTCGCTCTGCGGTTCTTAACTCGACGGAAGCCTCTTCCGCAGTTTCATTATTTTATGCGCTTTACACTTTCTTTTACGACCACGTCACATCATAAGTTAAACGTGAAAAAAAAAATTCAACACAAATTGTCTATGGTTTGTTTAAATTGCTACGTCAATGGTGATTTATAGTAAAGCAATATTTCTGTGAACAGTTATTTAAGGCTTTCTTTCAAATTAATGTATTTTAAATTGTTTAAACTTTTTATTTTTATATCAAGTGTATATCTAAGAATTTAATGGCTAATTTTTTAAAATCATAATGTTCTTGCTATTGACAAAATTGTTTACAAAAATTGCTTTATGTGAAAACTGATATGAAATATAATTTATTTATAAGCATAGTTTTAATTTGTTTGAACTATTTATATGAGCTGTGTTTCAATTATAGCTGTAACTTTTTTTTCTTCTTTTCTTTTTGACTAAATGAGCTGATTTAAAGATAAAATTAAGAAGACATATTGATATTGGTTATTGAAGTAAGTTTAGTGCTCACAAAGTTGTCAAGTTGTGTACATAAGTACGAGTATAAAGGTGTTATACAACATAGACATAAAAACACGCGATATAAATACATTTTGTATATTAACAGGAACGCTTTAACGATAGCTAAAAATGACTGACGTTATTAACTTAAGTATTACGTTTTTGAGACACAAATTAGAGTATTAATTGACGTTAACAAAATGAATATAAAATCATATTATTGTTTAAATGTCAATTTGTTCAAAAATTGTTCTGAAATAACTTTTGTTGCAAAATACCAAATTATAATTAAAGTTTTAATTTGATTGAATTAAGTAAAAAAAATATCATTTTAATTTTGCAAAAATAATTTTACTGTGAAAAAAAATTGCATGACATTTTTCGTATGATTGCTTTTAATTTCAGTGCTCTAAATTAAC
>JABFPM010003114.1:0-14976 GCA_022817325.1 Idris sp. 1 HC-2018
TCTGGAAACACCGGCATTCCCTTGTCGACCACGTCTGTGTAATTTTTTGAGTCTGAGAAGCTTTCAATTCTCTCTTTTAGTCCGTTGGAAAAACCGTTCTGACGATCCATCGCTAACGGTGATATCGACTGACTCTTCGGTGGATGGGGGTGTGAAGGTACTTCGAGGTTTTCACTAGATCTGAAAGCAGTATTTAAATATTTTAGATGTACAATCATTATAAAATGAACATCGTAAATTCTAACTTAAGAAACAAAATTCATTCTTTTATTTGGAGAAAAAGCACATGTTATTGAATTAAATTATATTTTTTGAAGGAAATTCACCTGAACCCAGCTGGACTTGTGTCTCTCGTGACAAGTCTGGTGCCAGGACTGCTGTCTCGCGAGCGAAATCCTTCTCTAAGTTTGCTGTCGTATCTGGTGATACCCGAATAACCACTTATACTGCAAGCCAGTCCCAAATAGCTTGGTTTCTTGGTCACCAACTGGTCAGGCTCGTTATCACCGTGTCCATTACTTATCGTCACCTTGTCGTGCGGACTGCTGCTTTGTCGTCCTGCTTCTGTGCTCCCGTTTTTCAGTTTATCTGTTGTCTCACCGTTGCACGACAAATTCAGACTGTGCAGGGTCTTCTCCGACAGCGATCTTCTCGTGGCTTCTGAAAGGCAAAAACCATATTCAGTAACAATAAAACGCTTGAGCAAAAAAGTCTAACTTGTAAATTACTGTGAAATTAAAATGAAATTTGATTAAAAATGATAAATTTGCAAAGGAAACCATAAATCTGCTGATACCACAAATGCTAAAGATAGCCGTCAGATAAAAAAAAGCCTGCAACTTCTATTTAGAAACAAATGACAGAACGAAAATAGTCCGGAGTGAAAGACCCGAAAATTGTTGTCCTCTTGGCAAACGCACGACACTCCGTAAATTGGGGGAACTAATTTTGAAGCCCATCATAATATCCAAAATTACATTTTCTACATTTTGCAATTAGCACCGCCTTTTTAATCTTTATATACATAAAAGTCTAATAGTAAATTTGAATTGTTATTAAAACAGAGAGGATGGATAATACAAAATCGGTTGGCCGATATAGATTTATATATTGTGCTTGGAGTGCGATGATTGTGCAATTTTGTTTGTCATGCTGAGCTGCCAACCTGATCGGTCGGATGCGGACTGCTCGATGTCCAGGCTGCAGCTGCCAATGCTCTCTTGGCTTGTCATGCTGGGGTGTTTGAAAGTGACGCTGGGGTTGCGCTCCGGGTCCAGACGCTGATAGTTCAGGGGCTGAACCGCTAACGAGAGGGGCCTGCTGCGACGACCCGTGGCGCCACCACCGTCCGGCACCGTGCAACTTGCGTCCTTGTCCAATGCCAAGCCGGCCACCTCGCTGCGCCCGGCCTTGCCCCGACGCCGGTCCTCGCCTCGGTCCTCGTGAACACTGTCGGTTTTTTTAGTTTTTCACTTTCATATCGCATTTAAATTTTGTGTAGAAACAATTTTTCTTCAAAAATATTCAGCTAAGTAAATGAAGTTATTTTTGGATTTGTTTCTTTGATTTTGAGTTTGCTTATTTAATTCTGATTTTTTGTATTTGATTTTAGCAATTGAAAATTGATTTTTATAGTAAAAGAAACAAAAACAAACAAACAATTTTAAGCTGTAAACAAGATTAGTTTTTCAATGCCACAAGTGTTTTTTTTAATTAAGTAGACTTGTTAAAGATTTGTAAATGAAAAAAATAATATTTTATATCGCTAAATGTTTGTTAACTTGTAAAAATACTCCAGTTTTGTCAACTTTTTATGATTTTCAAACAACTGTAGCAGATGTCATGTTTTTTATAATGTTCATGCCTTAATGTAATTTGAGGCAAACAAAGCCATGCCCAGCATAAATTAATTAATTAATTTCACTAAGATAAATGGGTATTCGAAAGTGATTGTGTTCCTAGATATGAATAATTGGTTCATCATCTATTAGCCGTGAATAAATGAGAAAAAATTTCTGATAGATTTAAATCTACTCTGCGCACAACAATACGTCGAACATGCCCATTAAGTATTTTTCTTCTTTAATTAAATAAACATTTCCATACAAATGTGTTTATTTCTCAAACAAATGTTGTTCTACTTTTTAAAAAATAAATAGTTGCATGTCACTAAAAAGCAAGTACAAAGTAGTCTGCAAACTTATCTCGCGTAACTGATTTGCTAACACTCAATAACCTGACATATTATACACAACTACTATTTTGTCATATGAGACGATTTTGTTTGTCATTTTGAAATAACCCGTCGTATATATATTGTGCTGTTCATATGCACACAAATAACCTGCTTTCTATTTAAACATTCAGAATATGTCCTCTTTTATTTCTACGAAACGATGAGGTAAATCAATTGTTCATAAACTACAAGTGACTTCTAAACAATTTTATTAATACTTAATAATAACACTTGAACACACATTTCGCCAACAAAGTGTGCAATAATTCAAACAATATTTTACTTTCTTTTACTGAAAAAACAACAAAAAACCAAAAAAAAAATTAAATAAAAAATGTTAATTGAAACAAAAAAACAATGAAATTTAAATGAAAAGTACAAGAAAAGAGAAATTAATTAATCGTGTTGCAGTTTTCATAATCTCATTTGGTCAAGCACTTTAATTAGCTGAACTGCATGACCGAAACGTCAAAAAGCCGTGACGTTCGATCGCCGATTAATACGTAACATCGAAATTGGGTTTATGTTACACATCCTTTTAGCGTAAAAGATTGTGTAAAAGCGCGAGCATACCTGCGGCGCCAGTTTTTCCACAACAAAAATCGCGAACCGCTTTTTTTTGCCGGCGGATTCACCGTATAAGTGCCACTCTCAATTTTTAACGGCATGTTTTTTTTTCTTTCAAAGTTCCTCGCTAGTGCAACCGACACGAAAAAGCGCCCGACGAAGACTAACGCGCGTCACGCGACTCCCAATCCGCGCGCCACTCTACCGTCTATTTTTACGTCGACGGATTTGCAGCGGCAACAATTTTTCTTATCGATGGTTTTTTGGTTCAAACAGTTTTTCAAAATCCCTCGGTCTTTTCTCCCCTTTTTTCTGTTTATATTTCCTCTTTTTTTCCTCATCGCTTTTAACTTGACTTAGTTAGTGGATCTCTAGTTTTTTGTTTTTCCTCTTCTTTTTTTAATGAGGACTACTCATTAATAAAGTATTTGAAAGTAATCGCTGATCTGTTTATAAATGCTCGAGTTAATTATGTTGAAAAGTGCCTATTACAGATCATAAATTATTTAGCGTTGAAGTACATTTGGTATTAAAATGGATAAAAAATTTACAGACCGATCGGTTTGAAATCGTCAAGGAAAAATAAAAAGAGAAGTTATAAGTGTTAATGAAAAGCAATTACTCTAGATGTTTATTTACTTAAACACTGATCACAACTTCTTATTTTTCCTTTTTTCAAACTACTTTTCTCTGATTTTAAATTTAAATCACAGTTGTTTGATGAATTGTTATTTAATTGAATTGTTATATTTATTTATCGACACTCGTTAGAAAAAAAAGAGTTTTTCTTCTTTTACACTAATTGGGGATTGAATTAATTCTGATTGAACTTTAAAAAGTTAATTTTTAATAAGGTTGGTTCAGTTAATTTTTTTTATTTTACTTGAACTTTATTTTGATGAAAAACTATTTATACATGTGTCTGTGTGCGTGTTAGTTGATATGCATTTCTTTCCACTACAAAGTAAGCACTGATTCTCTGAGTCTTGAAGATTCTTAGTGCAGATAATTTCATGCATTTTAAAGCGCAAAATATATATCAAAAGGCAAATGTACGGAATTTTTTATTTCGCGCAACTTTTTTCAGACCAACAATAATAATACCATGTTTGAAGGCATCTCAAGAAACACCATATGTCTTTCATGAAGAAAAATAATTCCGAGGCTTATTTTACCTTTTCTAAGATAAGCCTTATTACGTCTGCTTAATTTAATTTCATTCAATTTAAATTAACTGTTTATCTGAAGAAAAAAATTTTTTTTTTCTTTAAATCTTCTACTTTTTTTTATATTAATTTCTCAGAATCACATTTAATTTGATTAAAAAACTTGTTGAACTTGAGAAGTCTTCAATTAATTTTGTATTTTAATTTCGATAGTTTTTGATTCATTTTTAATTTAATTTGAAAAGTTGTTGATTAAATTGTATAAAAGTTATTGCAAAATAAAAACCTCAAATATCTGGTAACAAGCAGACTCCGTTGTCGTTTGTCTCCCTTGTGATTAAACGAAACGACCATTTTTATTAATGTACCGATTTTAATTTTTTAAACGTAAACTTTACCGGACAAGTCACGCTATCTGACTGAGTTCTTGTCGAAGACTGGCATGGGAACCGAGAATGCCGTCTCATCTGACTCGATGCCCTTTCTCTTTTGCAACACCTTTCTTCCTACTTCCGAAAGGCTTTATATATATTTATTTTCAGATCGAACCTGTCACAACTAAGTCGATTTGACAGACAGAAATGGCTTCTAAATGTAAAACATGACTTTTCTTGTATATAAAGACTTTTCAATTATATATTAAACATTATTTCCTCCAAAAGTCTTGATTGTTTCAGTGAAAATCTAAAAAATTTAGGATACATTGAAGATAAAACATATTAAATTGATAGAATTTACTTTGGTCCTATTTTGACGATGCTGGTAAAAGGCGTGGGCAGCAATAAATAGAATTGAGGTAGTAATTTATGGGAGAAGGCAGACAGTGATAATGATTAAGAGCGGCACAAACTTTAATATGTTCTTTATGAAAAGAGGGTCATCTTTAAAGATGAGCTTTCAAAGAGTGTGATTTTCACTTTTAAGAAATATAACAAGTGATATTTCACTGTTCGTGAAATATCTTTCAATCAAAGTGTCTGTGCTTTGGGACAGGATGTTAAGTAATACTTAACAAATAACATGTTAGAAACAATGATGTTTTTTTTTTGTTTAATGTTAAATTTAGAAAATGTTACAAAGAAATTGTTAAATTAGTTTGAAGGAATTATTAAATAAAGTGGAAATAAAAGTTAATTTGAATTTTTTTATTCTTAGGTACTATTAATCTTAATAAAAGTTACAGCTTTAACAAAAGTTACAGTGAAAAACGTCATCATTAATATCGCTATTCTCACATCGTCAGAATCCTGCTCATTTATGGCAAATGGAGGCCATCATTCGCGAGTCGTGAATTACTCTTTGACCTGTTGCGTATTTCTGGAGAGAAAGGCAAAAAATGTGTTTTTGTTACCTTATAATTAGAACAAATTAATGTCCTTAAATTTTGTATGGATAAAATTTGTAATTTAATAAAAAAATTATTGAGCTTTCATAAATGACCTTAATTGCTTAATTATTATTTTAAAGTCTTTATTTATCTTTGTTGTGAGCGTATCAAATAATTCAATGTTGTTAAACATTTCCACAATGTACCGATAATTTGTTATCTAAAATAATCGTGTCAACATTTAAGTGAACAGGTTTTATTATTGCATTTAGAAACCACCTGCACACTAGTTCGGCTCTCAGTTTCCATCGGCACTTCCTCTACGATTTTGCCCGCATTTTTTCGGTGATGTAATCACAAAAAATGACGTGCGCGCAACTGGTGTTCTGCTGGCACTCAAGACCCGCTGACATATTAGTCGAGTTAAACGAACCAGGAACTAATCAACCCTTCAAAGTCATCTAACTGCTGGGTCGATGTTTTTTTCAATATTATATTGTTACGAAAATGGATTAGTTTTTTTTTATTTCCATAAGGAAGCTTTCATAATAAGCTTCCTTATTATGAACAACTAACTCATTTAAAACTTTGATAACAAAATGATAATTATAATCTTTTCTGTATTAAAAATTGATTCAAATTGTGTAAACAAAGTTTTTACATGATAGAAAACTAACAGAAGGCTCATTTTTTAGACAGTTATTAATTTTTCTTTATTAGAAAGCAATTACAATTTTGCAAAAGAAAACCTTTGTAAATAATAGAATCGTGAGAACAAACTGGGAAAATGTTCGAGGAAATATGCTTAACAGAACCGTGCATAAAATGGAACCATAATTAGTGTAATAACTGTAACTAAGAAAGGCAAAATTACAGTTCATCCTTTTTTTTAATATTATAAAATCACACAATGACTATATTTTTTGTTGCAAGTGGTGTTTTGGAACAAGCTGAAATATCGGGAGATCAAATTCAATCAAGCTTAACTTGAAGAGTCCTGACTTTTTTCAATTGAAGTGGAAAGTTATTTGTCTTGTTTATTTAAAAAATAATTGCTTGCAAAGCTCTTTAATAATAATTGTTTTGGACTTGTATCACGGTCAGGTCTTAAGATGAAGTTTCTTTGTCTTAATTAATCCCGTAATCTTAACACCAGCAAGTGAACACACAAAGCAAGCAAGTGTACCGCACGACTAGAAAGGAATGAGTCGCGCCGTCTGGGAATGCAAAGTACGTAGAGCTATGAGTTCGAATGAAATATGGCGCATTGTAGTATCATCTCAAGATATATATTTACGCTTCACTGAAGGCAATATCTTCTAAACCACCTACAACAAAATATAGTATATACATACGTCGAACTTGTAGATACGACTTCCTATGTATCAAAGGAAAATAGACGGACTTCAACTTTTAAATAAAATTTAATATCTACGGAAAATAAGAAAAATTCTTCGAGTTCCTGATTACAAGCATCTTCAATTTCACCCAATGGTGTTGAATTTCATTATTTTTACGTGAACGAAATAGAAATAAATGTACAAAATAATTCTGTTGTCTTTGATTTAATTATGTTTAAGAAGTTAGCACGAGTGAGTGGAGAAGAATTATAAATTGTAATCTGCACTTCCTTTTAAATTTTTATTTATAATATATGTAGTTATTTAAAGCAGAATTAATAATAATTTTGCAACAAAGACTTATCATGACTGCACGAAAAATTGCTTACTAATTTGAAACAGATGTTTGATAACGACCTGCTGAATGGAAATTACAAAAGTCCCAACGAGGGCAATTAAAAAGCCATTTAAATGGTCGAGGATTCTTAGGTATGTTCTTTGGAACATCATTTGCGAGTGGTTAAAACATAATAGTTCTGTATGAGAAAGAAAGATTTTACACAGAAGGAAGTGTAGCGCACCGTTAGCTCAATGACTCTGGCCACAAACGATCTAATATCCTACGTCGAACAGCGTAATAAAATATCGCGAATGTTCAGCCATGCAATGCATTTTAATATTAAAATTGGCAAATTTATTTCTAAAAATAAACAAGACTTTACAGAGTTCGTATGATTTTTTTAACAATTTTTTTTAAAATCATATCTTCTTGTGTCAGTTATTTACTTTAAATGTTCTTTTTATTATTAAGCCATCACTTTGGAAGCACTTAATTCTCATGATGAAGTTAAAACATATAATGAAACCATCGTGACAATAGTCAGATAGTGATCACTTAAAGTACTTCTTTTAATATTACTTTTTTGCAGAATTTTTGTTTCTCAAAGCAATTATTATTGAGTTATACAATTTATATAACTAAATTTATTAAGCAACTGCAAAAGATTTTTCAGAACAAACCAATTACAGGCTAATATGGCAAAATATATTTGTTAGCAAAGATAATATAACTGCTGATCAGATAAGAAAATTAGATAGGAAAATTATATGCTAAAAAGATTTCGTTAAAAAATTTATTCTAATAAAATGATTCCATGAAAAGTTGTTTTTGCATATGTATAGGTACACAAGTAGGCGAACAATTTTTGCCAGATTTTATATCTTTAACTCAGCGAATCTATGATATAAATTGTATACCTTTTTTAAAAATTTGTTAGTTTACCAGTGTTTGTAAAACAAATAAGCATTTGTATGAAAAAAAAGGAAAGTAAGTAAAATCCCCCCCCCCCCCCCAAAGTGTCGCCGACGACGAGTCGAGGTAAGTGACACCACGTGAACTCTTTGATTTCTATATATAAACCTAAATAAAGCACCGTAACTTTTCAACTCTCGTGCCGTTCCAAGTCCCTCGTCATGTCTTTTTCTTTGCAGCACGAAACTGAGTGTGAAAAATGCATCTTTATGAAAAGTTATCATACCATCCCAAGAATTGTGTCAGACAGACAAGAAAAATGTATTATTTGTATATCTCATTTAAATGTTTTAAAATAACTTCATAAAGAAAATGTATTTTAGAAATCGTGAAACAAAAATTGGATATGAGAAAATGTTCCAATTAGATCATTTAAATTTATAATAACTAATAAGCAGTTATCGCTGATACTTTCGTGCAGAGGAATTTGTGGAAAAAAATGCAGATCAAGATTTTTCAATTTCGTTTTATACATTTAGCAATTTTTGGCTATTTTGATTAATTGGACTGAACTTTGAAATTATAATTCTGAGTCATGATTTTTTTTTCTTTGGAAGAATCATATTTTGAATTGGAGCCGAGAAAAGAGATTTGCAATGAGAAAGCGAAGATGTGCTGAGGCATTTCAGATTTCACGCAGGTGTGGGGATGCACGCGTGAGTCTATATTAGCGTGTGGGTTACCAACTCTGGTTCCTTTTATGGACCAGCAGCGGTGACCCATCGTCTGAGACTTTGCGAAAACATTTTTTTTTCACTCCACTTTTCGTGAACAAACAAAAGATATGTTATCATACTTGTGGTTTAAAACATTATTGTCTCATACTTATTTAAAGTTTTTATTACTTTAAGGTTTTAAATTTAAACATTTTATTGCAAAGAAACATTTAAATTTCAAACAAATAAAATAAGGATTTTAAGATTAGTAATTTAAAATCATCTAAACAAATTAATAATTTAGAATAACTTTTGTAGAAAAATATTTAATTAAATAATATTTCGAGTAAGCTTTTAAAAGCTCTCTGCGTCCCAGAAATAACCACTTGATCGAAATAACTCTTTATTCCCCCTTATCTATAAAATATACTCCGTAAAAGTGCTCTAAAAAGGAGGGATCGTTCAACTAATTTACATGTGTCCTTCTTTACACACGCATGAATCTGTCCTTACATTTAAAGCAACAATTCATAAATTTCCACGCTATTAATCTTTACCAATTAAAATATTATTAACTGTTAATTTGATCACACGTGCGAAACTTGAAACTATATTTTATTAATAAACACCAAACCAAAAAAATACTTTTAAACTATTTACAGTAAATATATTTTTTGTAACAAAAATAAAACAGCAGTAATAAATAATTCAAAATAATTGTGTTACAAAAGTGGTATATCCGTGTGATCCTATCTATATCTAAGACTTTGATCATATAACAATGTTTGATACCTTAAACAAACGTCTTAAATAGGCATAAATCAAAAGCGCAAAAGATCATTTGATTATTCCGAAGTTCATAACATGTTGCTACGAAGATGAGAAAGTTATGTACAGCTACAGGTGTCGGTGTACAATGTACATATATATTTATAATCGTAATATGTAAAATGAAGATGATGAACAATTTACGAGTGACTATAGTGCAAAAAGATACATGTCTTAATCGTAAAACATTAAAGCACCATGTGTAGCTGGAGTTACAAAAATGAATTAGCATGTCTGTACGAAATAACGAAAAAAGTGTAATTTTCTTATCGACCAGTCAGTAAAGTAATGCATTGTTTCCTGGTCTGCAAATTTTAGTTAAAAACTTATTTGTACAATTCAATTATAAGAAAAAAAGAGCTCCTTACTTGTGCACACCGAATTATTGATTACTTTTTTCATCTTTGCCATTGTCAAATAAAGATTTTTTAGTACTGAAAATGTGAAGTTTTCTCTTCTAACGCACTATCAGAACTGACTTGGATTTCGAAATACTTAATATTGTTTACTAATAATCTTGTTGTTTCCAAAAATGTGCTGAATTGTAGATACGAAATTTAGAATGTATAAGATGTATTTTTTTAAATAAGCAGCGAGACTTTGTGAGCAATTTATCAAAATGTTCACTTTTTTGCATTATTCAATGGTCAAAGTATTTTATATGCCGAATTTGAGCCGACTTTATGTTTCAAAAAGATTTATTCAACATATGGTAAGAAGTATTTTTATTCGATATTTTGACTAGTCAAAATCTGGCTAAGAATTAAATTCATTTGAATCAACTTTTTGAATTATGAGATCATTTCATTTGGATGTTAATCTTCTAAATGCAGCTGGCTGCTAAATCACGCGAAAATGAGAATTGCTCCATAATTTTCAGGACAAATATCAAATTCATAAAGTTGCAAATTTACATGTACTTATAATTAAACATCAAAAACACATATTTTAAACTGAATACCAACAATTAATAAGAATAAGATTAAAAACAAATAAAATAAAAAAAAGAAAATGAGAAAAACTTGTTATTGGAAACAGCATTCTAAATTTTTGCGAAATACTGCACGTAACTAAAATCGTAAGAACCGGATTTCCGAAAAAGGTAAAAGAACAGGATGCAAGTTGGACGATGTCGCGCGAAAACGCCTACACGCAACTCTACGATAAATGATGAATGAACAACGGGGCACGCACTGTCTCAAACGTAAGAACCTGTTATGTTCTAGATATTACCATGTTCACTACAAAAGAAAACGTGTTATGCGGTAGTCATTGCTTTTATTTACCGATGCAATCACAAATGCGCCATTTAACAAACGGTAACCTGTGACCATGATATTATTAAATTAAACACATCACAATAATAATAAGTCACGTTTCTTGTTTTATTAGATAATCGTATTATCATAAAAAAACATTTCTCTATCAATCCTTTAAATCCAAAAAACAACATTTACTTCAATATATTTCATCAATTTATTTTAACTTTACTTTATACATTTATTTATACAAATTATTTTGCAATTTGCAAAGCAATTAAATTGAAGTTTCGCACTAATTTGGATTAGTTTTTTGTAATAATTATTTGCTAAAAAAAGTAACACCCACGGAAACACGTGTCAAAAATATGTGGATTTTGGTGTATGAATTATGGCAAAAGCATATTGTTTGAAGAGTAGAGTTTTTATCGATCGCAGCACAAAAGCTTGACAACTGAGAGGAGTCGCTTGTTCGAAATCACCTGGCTGGCACAAAGAATGACCAGGAAACAATACACTTTTACCGATCGGCTGAAGCTTTTGTGTTTAGCATATTTGTTGGAAAGTTTGAATAAATAGCGCAATGCGACGAGCAAGTATATTTAACACTTATGCGAACTACTTTTTGTCCATTTGACATCCGTTATTCTGTGATATTGCAATTCAGATCAAGGTCACAGAACATTTTTTAATTTCAGACTCTTTTTAATTCAACTTTTGTGTTTATAAATAAAATAATTATGTAATTTTATTGAGCTTTTTCAAATATTTAATTTTAATTATTAAAGGACATCGTATTAATATTTTAATTAAAAAATTACAGAAATAATGTGTACTTATAGCGGTACATATAACATATTCAATACACAAAGTTGGAATACGAGAGTTTGCCCTCGGGCGTGTTTTGAGTTTCTGTTATTGGCGTTATATGTATATACTTAATATATTTCAAACCAAGTGAATATGACAAATATGCAACAATGGAAAAAATGAATTTTCGCTGAAATGGTTTTCAAATATTTCGTTCTTCATTTGACGTAATAATTATTTTATCGATTAACAGAGCTAATTGTAATTATTAAACTTTGCTAATAATTGCAGCTCACGCATGATTGTATATTAATTTGCTTCTGTCCGGTATTAATCAAGTTAAGTTCAGTTTAATCATGTTTTTGTGTTAATCATAGGAAGTTGAAATAAATCAAGTTGATATGAAAAATGTTAATTTAGATATAATTATGCTTCCGGACAATAATATTTTTTTAATTTAAATGCAGGTAATTTGTAAACAAATTATACTCAAGTTTATGAAATGATTTTTGCTGAAATTTAACATTTACATTTCAACTGTTTTATAACAAGAAAATGTTTAAATTTAGGCCTTATGAAAAATTGACATTTCCAAATATTTGGGACAATTGATGTCCTATGCCATTCAAAGAAATCCACAGTTGATGCAGTCTAATAACGAATGATGCCATAACCAATTGTTATGCTCAACTGTTTTTAGTATATATATATGTTTCCGGTGTTAACTCTTTTTTTCGTTTTATTAACAGAAAATTACGTATATTATTACTGTAACACTTGCAATTAATTAGTGAAAATACTAGCTCATTTATGGCATCAATTACTGGCATTTCATCATAATGATTGTAAGCTATTTTATAATAAAAAAAAGTGTATACACGTATGAATAAAATCAAATAATAATTAATTTAATAAAATAACAAAGTTACTCTTTTTTGTAGTAAAAAAAGAAAAATTAATTGTGGCAGAAAGTGTGCTATATTTTAAAATCGAATTATTCTCTTTGACAAAGTGAAATCTCTGATGATCAATGGAGCACAAAAAATTACATAAAACGTTACTTTATGATTTCATATTTTAATACTTATTTATTAGAGAAATCAATTTTTTTTACTTTTTTTTATCTTACAAAATTAATGTAACATTTAACTAAGATTTTCCAATAAATATATTTTAATGTACAGTAAGTAGTGCTCCATATAATAAATAAACATTTTTCCAACAAACCAAAATGAAATTTAAATCCCCCTTTGTAACTTTTCATTATCATTTTCATGACTTTAAACCATGCTCTCTATTATAAAGTAGCATCACATTCAAGTGATGAAATATTTAAAACCTGATGTCATCAGGCTAAAATGTAAAGAACATTTTGCATTATGTGACAAATTCCATGGTACAAATTAACATATTAATGGCATTTATTTTTGCGAATGCTTCTTTTGTATCCGGGCATCAACACTGCTTTACATTACAATTAAAAAAAACCCAATAATGAATTGGCAAAATAATTCTCTGAAACAAAAAAAACGTCAAACAAAAGAAAAATTAATTTTAAATAAAGTCTTTTAATAATTTGGACAAAAATATATACTTGAATAAAATGTTTAAACAAAGTGAAAAAACAATTGACAATCTTTTCTGCAGCTGAACCAAGAGCTTGCATAATATTTTGACACTCAGGTCAAAGTGTTAATTTCAACTTTGTCCACAAGAAAATAAGATTTAATTTCACAAGTAATTGTTGCCAATAATGAGCACAATATTTGAACGCACGTTAAATGATAAACAATCGTGCTTATAATTTAACTTTTTTGAGGGCCAGTTCGCAAAAGCTCTGTAGTGTCATGTTGAGAGAGAGAGAAAAAAAACATATCACGTTGCCCGGTTGGACTTTTGAGTTTAGCGACTCGGTTCCGAATTAAAAGGCTGTGTCGTTACTCACATTTTACGGAGGTTAAATGCCAGAAGAAACAACGTGGCTGTTTACGTTAGGGATTGCGCTGAAACTGGTCAATCGAAGTGAACCACGCGTATTGTTGAACAGTACAATGACAACGGCCAGGGTGTGCCCCGAAATCTCGTGCATGCGACTAGCAGCATCCGTCAAACGTAAACTGCCATCTTGTTGGCCTGGAGCGACGACCTCGCCATCTCGCGGTGTTATTCAGAATAATTTATTTTCAAATTTCCCGCGAATTTTATTTTTAATGTTTATTTTCACATTTTTTATATTATTTAAATTAAACGAAAATAAAGTTGATTTTTATGAATATTAGAAAAAGAATTTTGTTTGAACAATGTTTAGAAACATAATTTATAATTCCATTTATTTGATTAAAAAATAGTTATTGTTTTATAATAATGAGGATCCAGTCGGAAGTTGAGTTGTAAACAAATATCAGTAGGTGACGCGGATGCATGTCGGCTTTTTCAGCGGAAAAATTTAAAAATCATGTCGTTTCCTGTTCAAATTGATAACAAAATTATTTGAAAAACTAATACTTGTTGCTCAATTATAATTTTAAATTATAAATCTTGGATTTTCATTCAAAAAAAATTTCTATCGTTTGCAACAATGTAATTTTTTAATTTTCCCGCTGAAACGGCCGAATTCCATGCGCGCTGCCTACTGATATTTTTTTGCAACTAACTTCCGACTGGATTTCCATTAGTTTCTATAAAAATTATGTTTTTAAGGAAGTTAGTACAAT
Source organism: Idris sp. 1 HC-2018 (assembly GCA_022817325.1). NCBI lineage: Eukaryota > Metazoa > Arthropoda > Insecta > Hymenoptera > Scelionidae > Idris > Idris sp. 1 HC-2018. Next base: position 14,216 of record JABFPM010003114.1, read on the forward strand.
TGGAGGAGAGATTATGTTTTAAGAACGGTTAGTAGTACCTATAACCTCCCTATCTTAATAACAATAACACGAGCAACACAGTGTGTTTTGTTACAGTAAATGTTTAGCAGACAACGTGCTATGTAATTTTTTATTTGAATATACAGTCAGTTAAAACACTTGATATATGTCAATATACTTTTTTGTGTAAATCCCTTTAAAAAAATTGTAAAAATTCAATCTAAATTTGTTGCAGTTTAATTTTGAAATAATTTTAGGTAAGAATAATTTATTTATATATTTAACTATTTAATATAAAAGCTTCAAGAGCTAATTTTTATTATGTAATTTTTTAAAATTTAACATTTTGTTTAGATATTTTTTATTAAATTAATACAAATGATGTCAAAAATTATTAAATTGTTTTTTAAGAGTTATTCAAACTTTAATTAAATTATATTTATTTAAATAATAAATTATAAATACTTATATTGTATCTTAACCTGATAAAATAGTTTTTGGAACCACATTTTTTAAGACGAGAAAAATAATTTTTAGACAATCAAGATTTAGATATATGTATGAAAATTGCTTTATGTACAAAAAAATTCTTGTTTCCCTTTATTAAATTTTGCAATATTCATAAAAATAAATTTACAATTTTAAATATAATTTGTGTACATTTTACAGCTAAAATAATTTATTTAAAAGAAGAAACATATTTAAATGATATCTCGGTTTGTTTGTAAATTATCTTGTAAATTCATTTGCGATCTAATACA
>JABFPM010003115.1:0-14975 GCA_022817325.1 Idris sp. 1 HC-2018
TAAGGGTCTTAATTTTGCAATAAAAAATAGTACGAGATTAAAACAGAATTTAAATTAAATTAAAAAACAAAATTCTAATTTCAAACATCAAAAAATGTACATAATTGTGTGTCAATTTAAATTGGAATTTTTCAAAATTGTTTAAAGTTAATTTTTGTTCAAATCTTCGTATGTCATTAAAAATAATACAAATATTATTTACCACGTTGTTGTCATTAAATTAAGAAAAATAATCGAAAATTAACATTAATAACCAAAGAATTAAGATCAAAGAAAATACTTAAGTTGATTAATTTATTGAATTAAATTAATTGTGTCACTTTTGCTAAGTTGAAAACTATTTGAAAATATGTAATTATAAGTAATATTAAGCTTCTAAAACACTTTACTTGACTAGTGTTGAAGAACTATTAAAAGTTGATAACAAAAAACGAAAAAACAAAATTTAAAATTATAGTTCAAACTTAAGTATAATTTTAAAATGTAATATTAGAAGTAGAAATCATTAATAAAAATGAATTAATCGAAAAACAAGATTGAATAACAATAATTACATATTATTTGTACTATTTCAACATTATAACAACTGATAATATTATCATAGATATAATTTAAACACGATTCAAAATTGACACGAATACTGTTAATTATGATTTTAATAATCTCAAACCTATGAAAACACACATGATGGAAATACTCTTTATATATCAAGGACAAACTGTATAATGATATCAATTAATCGGAAAAATAAATTGCGTAAAAACTGGCCTCTCGCAACATGTCACTACAGAATTACACCATTTTTATTTTTGATAAAATTATTCCAACTAAATATCCAAATTGTATGTAACAACTAAAACATATTATATATCTAACTTCATAAATATTACAAAAACTGATTTAAATAATTAAAAAAAATTCATTTAAGATCCTTAATATAAGATTCTTAATTATAAATACATATCAGATTTTCAAATATATTTCCAGCAGAATATGAAATCAATTAGGGTTACTTATTTTTATTTTCAAGCCAAACAAACAAAACCTTTTAAGCGATAATTTTGCATTTAACTGTACCTTAATTTTGCAAGTTTATAGTAAAGCAACAGCATTTTCTTTGTAATTAATACCCTTGCACCTATAATTTTACTCTTTGACTGTTTACAAAAGTAATTTTACAGTGCAATTTCGCAAATGCGCACTTTGAAGTGTGCTGAAGAACGTAAATAGCCGGGCATTAATTTTGGTCGACTTAAGGCACGAAGAATGGTACACATTTAACGCGAATCAACTCTCGGGTTTCGACTTCCGGGTCGCGCGTGCAATTTGATTATGTAATTGGTTTGTTGAAAAGAAAATAAGTAAGCGCTAAAGAATGGGTTCGCGGTGAAACGTCATCGTGTCCAAAATGCATGAATCAAGTGTAAAAGGAATCAGTGACCGTAGAGACGCACCAAACGTGACCGCTTCAAATTGTACTCCCTTTTATAAATATATATTATGAAAAAAGAGAATTACTTTAACTACCTCGAACATTTTTGTTCGCAGTTTTCATTTCCACAAAAATTACACGCTCGAGTTGAAAAATAGTAGGGTTAAAATAATCAATTGAAAGTTTTGAAATTCCAAAAAACTTGTGTATAACAAAACAAGAGAAGTCCATTTTAATTTTAAGGCACAAAATGTTTCGCGAAACTAATTTGACGATCAAATTCTTGAAAAACATGTTTGTTGACTCGCTGCTGCAAACAAAACGTTTCCTTTGCAGAAATGTAAACAAATACTTTTGTCCAACACTATTGTTTGCTTAACAAAAAAAAAAATAAAAAAAATAATGGAAGGAAAAAAATCTATTTACGAAAAGCAGGCCTTTTGAATGCCGCAAATGGTAACATTATATTCCAGTTTTTTCGTTCGTCTTTTTTGTACGTTGTTCCTCTTTTCTTTCTTTTTTTTACAACAAAATTACTATCAAAAGTCATATCAACAATACCAGGGGATGAAAAAGCTATTGGTCAACTTGATTTTTTTTGTCAAGTCTTGTATATTGAATAATTTAACATTTTCAAAACGAAATAATATTTGTGCGTGAGATATAGATTAATTTCTATCACTTGTTTGCGGCCAGAAAACTTGTGCCATGATGTGATATTTTTCATACACACAAAACAAGATTTTTAATTCTCGAAATTAATCTCGATCATTAATGTATTTGCGTAATGGCTCCTATAATATAATACACTTTATCTTTTCTTTGCTAAGATGACAAACAACGAATATTCGAGTGACCGCTGATACCGACGGTATCAAGTTATATGATAGATTTCATATTATTATTATAATTTTTTTTTATTCAGGCACGATGAATAAACTCGTGATTTTTGCTCGAAGGTGCGCCTCGTAAATTGATCAATTTTGACGGACGAATAATGTCAAATAATTGGCAGTCATTATACAGAAGGGAAGCAGTGCTACCAAACTCTGCCGGTGATAAATTTTTTTTCGGACAATTTGCTTGCGAAATCGGGGAAGAAAAAATTGCGCTGATTCAGGTTGAAGGCAGAAAAAGTCAAAATCAATATGAAAAACGAATCGAATCGAACATTTTATTTGAAATAAAAAAATTGCGTTCATTGTTTTTGCGAATGAAACATTTTCTGATAAATTTTTAAACTTTATTGAAAAAGTACTATAAAATATACAAAAATAATAGAATACAAAATCCGCATTTAGTACTTTTTGCTATTTCCAAGTTTGCGTATAAATTTTCTTTTCCAATTTTTCACATGCAAAATTTTAATTGGTAATATTTACATTGTAAACGTGCTTCATTTTATTTTTTTATCTGAGTGTTTTGAAAGTGTATATACTTTCACATGTCTTATAATAATGGATTAATTATTTTGTAATAAAAGCATTGGAAACAGTATGTTAATCAAGTATCAGATCGATGGAAAAGTAAAATGTCGGAGTTTGCATGATAATTTCTTTCTGGTTATTCAAATTCGTTAAAAAGTCGTTTACACAAAACAGTAGTTACGTGCAACAATAATATAAATTAATCAGCGGTTTATCTATCTGCCTCGTGCATAAATTAATTTCACGTTGATCCTGGAGCAGCTATCGATATTTCAATCAATCGTAACTGTCGAAAGTTCAAACAAGGTATAAGTTGCAAAGAAATTGCGAAGATCATATCTGCATCAACATGTGCCTTGAATCATTCTTTATTCGAATGCACATACGCCTACTGATCCAATTAACAATTTTAAAAGTCTTTATCGCTTTCTTATTTCTTTTTTTGCTCTTTTTTTTCTTTCTTTGCTTTTTTATTTGTCAAAATTATTTTCACTTTAGACGAATTTCGAGTCTTATCGTTATTTGTCCTTTATCAAATGTTTGATCTATTTAATTATGTTGTTTATCAGCACGCTTTTAATAAGTTGTTAATAAACGCTGTGATTGCGTGTGTGACACATTTGAATATATATTTCGCAAAAATAATACTCAACTTTTTTAGCAAATAATATAATAGTGAATTATTTCTTTTTCATTATTTTTCTTTCTGTCTTTTGTTTTGAGTTCGTTTGAAAATGAATTCTTTATTTGATCCAAAAATAAGCACATTTAAACTGACAAACAACGACTGATAACAAAAGTCATATCTATTTGTTGTTCAGCTTTATAATCTTTTTGCAAAAATTAATTGTTAAATAAAGGGTTTTTTTGTCTTATATAGATATTGATGTTCGTGATTGTGACGTTTGTAATATATGGACGCGAATTATCAATAACCAAACGATATGTCACAATTGACAAGACAAGAAAAAAAGTGGCGATAAAATTGTGAAACAAGTGTTCTTGCTTTTGAAATTATTGGCTGCGCGTGAACGAAATTCACTAACGAAAATATCTGTACATAAAAATTTATATATGACACTGGAATCTTAACTTATTATAAAATCGATATGCGATACGCAAGTTCGCTTCAATTACCTGTAATTAATTTGAACACTAAAATCACGATTTTTATTTTATTATCAAAGTCACACGACAAAAAAAATCAAATCAAAGTACAAATTACAAGAAAATGTTTAAGCTGGTTACGTCATTATTAATAATTTATTTAATCTTAAAAAGTTTATTTTTCCAAAATCTTAACTTCCTAAATTGAAAAACCATTTTATGTCATTGAATCAAATTTTTCAAACTTGCTTTAAAAAATAAAAAAATAACTCAATAAAATATCGAAGTCTGACTTTTTAATGACATAACCACTTAGAACCACGTGTCCCCAAACTACTTGTCATTCAAAACCAAAAACAACAGCTTTTATTTAAAGATCACAATCAATATCAGAGTAAATTCTGTAAAAAGTCCTTGAGAAAGCAAAGAAAAAGGTATAGGAGAGAATGTGAATAAAAGATTTCTTAAATAAAACTCACATGGCGAACTTATTATAAACATAAAGTAACTCCGCAAGGCCGCACTATTTGGACTCGAACCACGAACCGCAAAAAAAAGATATCTCCTCCCTCAAAACTAACTTTCAGAAAAACTTTTTTTTTACTTTCTTCACTTTAGAACAATTTTGGGACTTGAAAACCAAAATCGAGACTCACTTCATTGCCAATTTGACCCATACTGGCGGCACCAGCACAATTTGCGATTGCATCCGCCTCCGGGCAGAGCTCCGGGTCGTTTGCCACAGGAATTTTGGCCGCTTTTGCAGGGACACTGTGCGCGACGACTTTTTTCGTATTGTCAAAACTACTTATTGGCTAATGCAAAAACAAAACTACTAGGCAAAGAGTTAAAACGAACAAATTTCAAACCGAAGTTTTATTATATGATTAAAAAAGAACCGAACGTACACGTCGAACTGTATATTTATTTATATATATATATATTTACAAATATGAAGCGCGGAAAAATTAAAAAAAGCTTGGTGGGTTCACAGCGATTGAATCTAGGACCGAAACGTCCGAAATCCGTCACTGACCGCCGCTACAGCTACTTCTACGATTATCACAGACGTTGGAGCTTGATTTTGACAGTTCATGGGGCGACCAATTGCGGGCACCGGCTCAGGTCACGCTCAACATCGACAACTGATTTTAGGGTCGCACGGCCGAACGTGGCATTTGGAACGCAAATTAACAAACTATTACTAATTGACGGTCTCGCGTGAACTGTTCTAATGCCGGTTGCTAACTGACGCGCGTTCTCTGTCTCTGATCATCTGATGCGGATCGCTATCCGGAGGGGCAAAAGGAGTGGGGGACTCTTGACAGCCGCAGAGCCACGCGATTGGTCGACAGGAACGTATTCAACGTAAAAAAACCCCAAACAACAAACTTTAACATCTTCAACAAATTAATTTTACTTTGCAAAACAGAGAATCTGTTTTTGATATGTTTTTTATAAATTTTTAGAGAAGTCTACTTCATGTTTAAAATATATATACACGAGATATAACTATGATATGTTTGAATTATAAAAGGTTCATATTATGTGAGATTTATCATTTTAAAACATATAAATTTGTTTACTAATTAAAAATATACCTTGCTATATTCCTATTATATTTCAAATGTATTTACATTCTATTAAAAGTACGAGTTATATTTGCTATATATATATATATATATCTACTTTTTTTAATATAATATATTTTTTAATTCTATGGAAAAGTATTTTGGTTATATCTAAGATGTACCGGGAGTATGTACTAATTAATATATTAGGGCTAGATGTTAAGCATACTTTTAAAAATGTATATGTGCCACATTTGTAATATGAACTCTGTATGTCGATAAAAAATCATACATTTATTTTGATAAATATTAAAAACGAAATAGATGCATTTCTGAAGTAGATTTTAAATATATTTATAAAATAGATTTTTTGTTTTACAGGGAATCTTGACAAAAATGTTGGGAGGAAAGGGTATGTATAAATAACAAGACGATAAAATTCTTGAGATAATCAAATTAAATTTGGTTGACTTGATTGAATTGAATAAAGAAAGTGACAAAAATTGATATGATTTGGAGGATTGATTTACGGAAATTATAAATACGCTTTTTTTACTCAGTTTAATAGTAATTATATCAAGTTCAATTATAGACATATGTAGTGTTATTTAGTAGTTTAATATATAGATATTAATTATAATGAATATTTTATTTTGTGATCAATTGAATTTTAATTAACTCGATCACAAATTCTGTAAGTCGTAAGGACCGATAAATAAATGCAGATATTATAAATATATGAAGACTTTAATTCTAATCTAATTTTAGTATGACTTTTAAATTATTATTAATCTCTGAAAAGATAAATAATTGTTGTCTAATGTCATTTGAGGAATGAAGCAAAAAATTAATGACAAAAGATGATAGCTTTAAAATAATATAACAAGAAATTTATTGAAATTAATTTTCAAGTTTGTGGATATTAAAATAATAACTATTTACTCATGCAGTCCTATTCTTTTTAAAACTGGTTAAAAAAATTTTCCACGAAGTAACGTTATTTGGATTAATATTAAATCTTTAGATAAAATTCTAAGAATCTTTTTTTCTCACACTTTAGAAAGTTTATTTTTTTTATTGTTAGACCTAATTGATTGTTTTTTCAGTCCAATTCTTGGAATCTTTTGATTTCATTTAGTTCAGGTATATTATATTTAGAAATTGATTTTTCTCTTTTTTCCCATTTTAATATAAAACTTAACTTTCCAATCATTTCATCAAAATTTATTTTAACTAAATTATATCGAATGAATTTCAACTCTAATCAAGTTTTGACAACGAAAAATTGTTCATAAATTTAACTTAGCTAAACAAAGTAATGGCTAGTAAATGACAAATAAATGTATCTTTACTATAATTTATTACATCTTGCAACGTGAGTTTGCCCAAACTGAACGTGCTTAAATAAAACTAAAATCAGGTCGTGCAATTGCATAATTTTTTTTAATTTAATTTTTTGATGTAATATTTTCTAATAATATTTAATTTAACATTATGTATCTTACCGTAGGCATTTTGAAGAAAAATTATATTAAGTTTGTTAGACTTTGAGTTTACAAGACAGCATAAACTCAACACACATTTACAACTATTGAATGCAGGCCGCAGTTTCTAATTTTCACAGCTTCGGGTTAAGCACCGCGTTGTATAAACTTTATTTTATAAATAGTTCAACGTATATATAACATTTGAAACGTCACTATTGTCTTTGATTCAAAAGAATCTAAATTCTGTAGTACTGACATGTAACACCTATAAGTCACCTTTCACTTCAAACTCACATTCGTGATTCGTAAATTAAATTTAGAAAAAAGCACCTCATATTGTGTGCAGATGATGTTGGACTGACTTTAACTGCGGTACTAAAGGTATTTTAATGAAATCACACCTAAATATGAAACATTCAAAACAAATTAGATGTGAGATTAATTAAACTTAGACTTATGATAAGCATATTTATTCAAACTTATCATAATTATTCAAATTATCATTTCTGTTGCAGTTTTCATTAAATTTCAAAAACGGACTAACAAGGAACAAACAATTTTGGGGATTTAGTTTCATGTTGAATTTTATTTTAGAGAGAAAGAAAAGAAAATGTTGCATCAGTAAAAAATTCTAACTGACCTTTGGAAATTTTCCTTCACAGGCCTTGAATAGCAGCTGGGTTTTGACATACCATAACTAAACTGAATTTCTTTTTCTTTTTTTTGTTGTAATATTAGACACTATTGCATCAGTGAAAAACTAAATAAATTTGCTAAATTATTTATTCTCTGATGAAAATATTCGTTTCAATATTCATTGTTATATAATTGTTGAAAAGAAATTCAAGTTCTAAATTAGTTAAAATTCAAAAAGGAACATCAAAAACCTTAAATTTTGGATATTAATTTTTGTATTCATTAATTTTTTCTATATCCATCAAATAAGATAATTCAAATGTTTTTAAAAGAAGTACTTGATTTTGCACTTATTGTTTGCTTGTTCATTATTGCACTTACACATTTCCGTTTTAATTATCTTAAGTTACAAGAACTTATGTAATCAGAGCTAAAATTAAATGATTAACATTACTACAAAAATAGTTATAAGCGTCCTCAATTTAATATTTCATCTAAGGTTGCATTTAATCTATTTGTGATACAATTAATTCTATAAATATAGGCACTGCTATTTATTAATCATAATAATATTAATTTTTTTTAAAGTGGCCTGAAGCTTATTGTCTGTATACCTGATTTTAAGAAACAATGCTCGACTTAATAGAGAAAAGCTGATTGTCTTATAGTAACTTGAGATATTCAGTTCAATTAACAGTTATGTTGAGACTAAATTTTTTGTTTAATTGTATATTCTCTCTAGCAAATGTATTTCTATATTTAACTGATAAGTCAATCTTTTTGTTGTTGTGCATATATCATTAATGCAAAAATGCAAGAAAAAAATACTGCAAAAACTGGAAAATTGTTGTATAATGTATTTTGAAATATTCCGAAGTTCAGTTTCTGGATTTCAGAATTTAAATCTTATTGTAGAAATAGTATAGTTATAATCATTACTTTGTCTATAAATAATTAAATTGATGAAAGTTGAATTAATTGCATTCTCGGATTTTCCTCTAAAGTCTGTTTAATCTGTGAACATTTTTTTGAATGTTGCATCATTTTATAAACATGCTTATAGGAATTATAATAAAATTACAATGCTGTTAAATTTACCTCAAAAAGTATTAACATTTAAAATAATTCTACACAAAGTTCAAAATAAAATTGTATACATAAAAAAGCGACACCATTAACTATGACTTGTTTTAAAATTTTATGTTTAAACTTATCTTTGTTATACGTTTTTTTGCTTTATAAATTTATTTTTTTATGTATATTTAAAATAAATGTTGCTTTTGACTTAATTACGAATTAAAAACAGGTTACTCATGTTTGAGTGAATTGAAAAACAAGCTCTTTTAATAACATGATTCCGTAATTTAAATTATAAGATATATAAATTAGTTTAAAATATATCTACTTCAACATTTGAAAAACATTTTAATTAATAACATCAGCTTCAAATAAATGTAGTTAATATCAACTTAAAATTAATTCAGGCAATTTAATAATATGTGCAAAAACATATTCATTATCTAAATTCTGTTGAAGGAAATAGCTAAAATAATTTTTAATTTTCCAACATTTTTAAATATTTATCAAGTTTTTCAGAGAAGATTATTAAATTACTTTTTATAAATAAAAAAGTATTCAATCGGTACTGATTATATACAATAAACTATTTTCTGTTCAAACAATTTTTTTTATGAATTTACCTAATTCTTAAGCTTTTTATAATTAAAGGACAAACAATTCTAAAAGATATGTACATTTTACATATTTATGAAAAATTTGGGCTGAGATAAATCCCAGATAATACAAATTTTCGTTTGGGTTCCTTCAGATTTGTGATAACGAAATCTACCATATCATAAAATAATCGTTTTTTATGATTTTATAACTAAAAGAATTTAAAATAATAAATACTATTTGTATTCAAAAGAGTTTTAATGGTAACATATTCTAGAGCTTTTATGAGCTATAAGAAAATTTTTGACCCGGTTGTGTACGTGAATAACTTTATTGCTAAATGTTATGCAAACAGAAATTGTATAAAAAATGTGTTTTCTTTGTTTGCAGAAAATGTCTATAAGAAAATAGTCCAGCACAGAATTTACAAATCAAATTATTATAATTTAATCAATCGCATTAATTTAAATAATTTGATACAGTTTGAATTCAGTCTAAAATAAAAAATAACATAATAATCTAGCATATTAAAAAATAATTTATATAACAGTATTAATAAATATAATTTTATTATTTAATTATACCTAAATTTATACAAATAATTATTATTTTTTATGTTAATATATAGTGTTTATTTCATATTTGTTTCCTGGCATCGTGTAAAAATATTTATTTCCACATTTGTAAGAGAAAACTAAAAAACAATCGTTTGGCTGATAATAAAATTGCAAGAAACTGAATACGTCATTTAAATACAAAGTTTATACAAATAGCAAAGTATCAACATTATGTAATATCATTATATTCAAAATTTCCAAAGACTTTATAATAAAACTGAGAAATTAAAAGTTTGAATTCATCTTCTGGCAAATAATATTTTAAATAATATAAACAAGTGGTTATAAAATGTAAAGCAAATTTATACAAGGCATTAAGGGACATTTTACAAATTGTTTTTGGTCTCACATAATACTTTATTGGCCGCAAAATTGTTGTCGTTAAATTGAGCGAATGAGAAAACGCAACTTGATAACTAAAATAAAAATTATTGTAGACTTTCAAGAAAGCAGGTTTTAAAGATGAAACTATAAAGTTTGATGTGACAGTAATCCAGAAACGTTTCCTCCTTTCGTACCACTCTATTTTCAATTTAAAATGATTATTATTACAGATAGATTAAACTTTGAAATTAAAATGAAAAGGTTAATGTTTTTCATGGCCTCGTATCATCAACCCTCAAAATTGTAAAGAACAATTGAAATTAAAAGACATTTATTTAAACTGGATATTCTTAAGCTACACATTTTGACAATCAGGTTTCTTATCATTTTTATCATTATTTTGTATGTAAATTCTAATTAGATGCAAATTTTCGAAATTTTTTTGAAAAAATTGGATTTGAAAGACCCGTCGAGAGAACAAAGAATCAACAGAGGGTCTGCACCTAGAGTGCTACGTTACTGCGAAGCGATAGCAGCAGTTAGAATCAGCTGATGCCTTAGCAACAAAGTTTTTAACTGAGTTAAAATTATCAAGTTACTCGGAATCTCGAAACAATTTAGTACGAAAAATACAAGCACTGTTATATGTATGGCATCATATACTCAAATTCGACAACCCTCTAAATCCGACACTTTGACAGGCATCAGTCAAAACGTTTGACGAGCTAATACGAAAATCAAAATAATTTCGTTACGCATAATAAAATTCACCATTTGTGTGCTTCCCTAATCGAACGGTGTCTTAGACACGCTACAAATAAAATCTTCAACTTGAGAGATGATTAATGAAAATTGGCCAATCGCATGCAACGTCTTCGCTCGCTGTATCACAACGACAAACAGGTTGATTATCTTATTATTCGAGTAACAATGACCGTAATATTGTATTGCTGTTGTGTTGGATATTTAATTATTTAAAAAATTATTTTTTTAAATCAATATCAAACTAATGATATCATTTTTTTTTATTTAATTAATAATTTTTCATCTCGAAAAATCTCTATTGATTTTCTCTATTGATACTAATGAATTTCAATGCTGTTAAATTTACTTGAAATTATTGAGTTCATTAAAATAATTAACTTGAATTTGAAATTCTAATCCTTTAGCATTGTATATTTGTCATTAATTAAATAACATGAATTGTAATAAAATCGATATCTCCAAATTGTTTGAAGTTTAACTTCGTTTATTTACTAATTTTAAACAATCAAATTACGTGAATCAGTTAATAAATGTCATATATAAAATCGATAACAATTGAAATGCTGAATTTTTTTAACTGCAATTGAGATTTTTATTATACACAAAATAAATCGATACAGTTGAATTATCGAGTAAATTATCATTATTCGATTTCTTTGTAACATGAAATCAGAGACATAATACATTGCATCACTTTATTTTCATTCAATCTGAGCGTTTAATTGTAGTTGTACATTTCACACAGCAGACACATACACAAACACATGAGAATGAAAATCTAAATTGCATTAGCATTTAAAAAATGCTGTTCCGCAACAAAATGCATTCGTTGAAAGTCGTAGAATTGTACTCTGCAACAATCATGTGATGCACACCTGGGCTCTTTTTTTCTTCTAAGCCAAAAGGTTTTCACAGACCGGCAATAAATAAATTTGTATACAACCGTTTCGAAGACAATTCTCAGTGGAAAAAAACTGCGCTTCTCCTTTCATATTAGTAAATTGTAAAACAAAGTTCGTTGAAATGACATTTTGAGCCTTTTCAAATCGCAGCTTTTTTCTTCAAAAAAACAAATTCTTTAAAAAAAAATGTTTAATTTATTTAGTTGTCTCTAAAAGTTTTGTGAACTGACAATGCTTTACAATTAATCAGCCTCCAACAAAAAGTTCTTAATAGCAGGATAATTCTAACAATTTTTGAATATCAAATTTCGAATGGCGAGTGCACGAGAAGAATATACTTCTTTTTTTTTGTTCCTTAGAAAGTAAAAAAGATGGCTATTAATAGACGTTCTGGCACCATTTTCACAACGGTAATCAATTATGTGTAATCTCGTGATACATCAAAAACTTTTCCTAGCTTAATATACAATTCATGCTTCAAGACTAAGGTTCTAACTTCGCCAGCGTGATGTAAATATGTACAGCTCGTGTATTGTACACTTTACATATTTACAGTAACAAACTTCTTACATGAATATTACAATAAGTGTTCCCTATACGCAGATGTTTCTTATCGTTCAAGATAAAGAATTTAATCACAATTAAATTTCCTTGTTGGATTTATTGTATGCAATAACATGTTATTAAAAATGATTTATTTATAAGTGAAAAAATAGCGAATTACCTTCCTCTTCATCTTAAAACATAAAATTAGTATTTAAGGTGAATTTATCAAAAACGCGAATTTTGCATTATTTTAAAGTAGTGCATGAATATTTCTTACAACATTTCTAACTTAACGAATTTTAATTCACCAGTTTCACATATTAATTTATTTCTAAATTATATATAAATATTTGCAATTTTTAGCAAAAGAAAACGATTTTTTAAAAATTAATTGTAAGAAAATTCGCTTTCTGCAGTATACATTTTTTTAGTTTCTTTGTTCTTCTTTGTGCAGTTTTATTGTTTAAATAATTAAACAATTGCAAACTATTTTTGTTCATTATTAAAATATTTGTAAATCGTAAAAGTTGAAAAAAAAATAGCTGAAATGTTTCCTAATATAATATGAAAAATAAGTGGAAGTTATCACAGAATGACTCAAATATTCAAGGCTTAATTACTAAATAAAAATTTATGATTCACTTTACTTTTATGAGTAATTAACTTTATTCTTATAAATTTTACTGTTTTTAGACGATGATTTAAATTTCTCGTATAGTTTTATTAAAATTATTATTATTTATTTATAATAATAAATGCTGCATGATATTTTATATTTCAATGTGAAATTGAGGTAGATTATTTTTAAAACACACATCATGAAATAAAAATGTGAAAATACAAAAGTTGATTAAAACTTTAAGATTAAAAGAAACATCTTAATTATTATTTCATCATTAAGATTTTATCTGGCTTTGACAAAAATACTTTTCTCATAATCAAAATTATTGCAGAAGATGACTGAATTTGATAAAATTTTAATCAAATTTTAATTTAACTTGTTAGATTCAAAAATAATTGAAAAGAAAAATTATTTTGTGTTTTTCATTAAAAACGTATTTTTATCTATGTTTGAGACATTTCTGTATTTAAGTTTGCAAAATCTAAAAAAATTAACAGTAACAAAAAATAAAAGATAAGTGTAGTTAAATGCTTCTGAATTTGTCGTTCATTGTATGAATTTTGATAAGACTCGATAATACGTGAAGTTTTCTGCCTTGTGTGTTTAATTTCATACACAATATGAAATGAAAAAAATTCTTATACGTAATGGATCTGTCAAACGAAGAGGTATGTGATAGAAGTTCAGTCGACAATTTTACGAAAACTCGTTTTTCACTGCAAAACGTATTCTCTCGTAATCACTTTTTATATTTCTTTTTATTTCTAATCAATTTTTTATAGTTTACCAAAAAATAAAATTATAAACATAAAATAAAAATGCAGAGTAATAGATTAATATTCTTGCTCAACAATTAGAAACGAATAAATTAAAAACATTTATTTTATAATTACTAAACAAATTAATATTTATTCTCAATGCAGTTTTTCTACATTTGGTTTCAATTTGCATTTAAGCTATTCTATTTCTCGTAGTGATACATAAATAATAAGTATCATCTTTGTGCATTTTGAATAACAAAACCTCTTTATTCGTTCATTAAGCAATTGAGAAATTTTAGTTGTTGCGTATCGCTAGCAGAAAGTTGTAAGATATGTTCGAGCTAATGAATTCTGAAATTAAGAAAAGCCATTATTGTGTTGATGGGTCCGCAGAATGGAATAATTTTGACTTGTGTTCGCGCCACTGGTTCGTACACAATTATTCAAATGCAGTGATACAACTTGCAGCTCAAGTTGGAACAATTCCTACCAATGGAAACGCGAATTTATTTGTCGCTAACTTGATTACAATGAGAAATAGCTGTTCTGAGTGTTCCGAAATTTGCGTTATTTTCTTTCTACCTATTTCATTAAACAAATGAGACAAGGTTACAAAATCCATAAAAGAACATCGCCAATCGGAATCTTCCATTCGCAGATGCTGCTTCTTTTTTCACCGGAATTTCAACTCTAAAGAGAGGTCTTGGATTAGAAAACTCCAATGGTGAGGATCAAGAAGTGGATTCGTACATACAACGATGTGGTTTTTATTTTCTCGACTTATTCTTCCGCAGACTACTAACACATTTCAGAGCCGAATAAATCTGACTTCTATTTCCTCAAAAACTCTTTACGTGAAATCACTTTTCAAATAGCTATTTATTTTTAAGTCGTTATTAAAATAAATTAAACACCTTCTTAGAGTACTTAAAATTAATAAATTAAAAAAAATATATATATGCATAAAATATTGCTAGTTTTAATTAATTGCGGTATATTAAAAAGTTGGCGTGCAAAAATACACCAACTCACGTCGATTATCGCTTTTCACATCATTTTTTCAATAATTTACTGATCTGTTTTCGCAGCATCAATTACGTTTAA
>JABFPM010003116.1:0-14972 GCA_022817325.1 Idris sp. 1 HC-2018
GACTCGAATGGATTTCAAGCTAGGGCCCTTTTCTAGTCGACGCAAATTGCGAAACAGTTTTATGACGATCCGAATTCAAGCTGAGATTTTCGAGATAAGACAACATGACATGAGTCACTAATCCTGCTTACATTGTTCTGAAATTTCAACAAAAATTGGTTACAAAAATGATTATAACAAAATAAATAAATAAAATGGTTAAAAAAAAAGTAATAATAAATACCAAACAAAATTCATAACTTGCGGCAATTAAGATGAAACACGATCTGCAATTGATTTGTTTCTTCGTGCATGGCAAGCCGGGGGAAGATATGGGGATAGGTTAGGGAGACACTGGGGACGAGACACGACGCGGCACGAATGGGGTACGTACCGGTACGCGTTTCTTTCAAATCCTGAATTTCATTCTTATGTTAATTTATCGAGACCAGACTTCGATGGAGGTTCACGACTTCGAGTGCACATTTATACAAAGCCAATCTCTTGAGACATGCAATTTTTGTTTAAAAAAATAAAATAAAGTTAATAAATTAAAAAAAGAAAAAAAAAGAAGATAAGTGTCAAAGGTCGCTGAAATTGCGGGCGACGGAAAATTTTGGAATATTGATCGCAGCTGCCTGGCTGCACCTGCTATTACGAGACGAGTTGCTCTTCCTTCTTATATGTATGTAACGATTGCTCCTCTCATTCGAATTGCGTATACTATGGCTCGTAGTATTCTCACGCGAGCGGCAATCGTGATCGCCTCTCTGTTTCTCGAAACGCCTCGGCCGACCTGAATTTCAATTCAACGACGCGTCTCACGTTTCCTCGTGTCGCTTTTTTTTTCTTTTCTTTTCTCGTCTGTCGTTTCTTTCTTCGTTCAAAGACTGCCTAATTTATAAACTTTTCATTGACTCGCGCTTCTGGAAACAAACAATTAGTAATTGGAAAGAATGAGGGGGGAATTTAGACGAGCGGTTGGCACTTGTCAGGCCGAAGGGTGACTTGTTTGTTTCATTCAAGAATCTCAAGAGCGATGTTAAGATAACGTTTGAATCAGTTTTGCTTCATTGGAAAACATGTCATTAATTAAATTAATTTTTTTAGGATTTCTTTCTTTAAACTGTGATTGATGTGGTGTTTTAACAATTGAAAACAATGAAAAGAAAAAAAAATTGTTTTTAGGTTTTTGAATAAAGATTTAAAATGATTGTCAAATAGGAAATGTCTTTAGATATGAATCGTAATACGAAATTTTTTTTGGACGAACAATTGTGATTCTATTTTTTCTTTGATTAATGTTTTATTACATTAAATTATTTATATTTAAATAATTAGCTATTTTAAACAATTAATGAAAGTTAGAAAAGTATTAAAATGATTAAAACTTACAGAAATGATTTTTATAAGTTATCCAATTTTTATTTACAAATATTAGACTAAATTTGAAGTAGATATAATATAATATAATATATCAACGGTAAAAGTTGAATTTCTTAAAGTTATTTAAAATACTAATTATACATTTCCGATTATATTTTAAATATACATTTTAAATAAAATGAGAATATGTATTTCATATATTTTAATGATTGAATCCTTTTTTCAACCCAAATTCTTTATTTCAAATGTTTTTTCTAAGGTTATTGCATATAGACAAAAAATCTTGAAAAAACAGATGTAATGTACATTTGGTTTGGCAAGGGTTCATTTCTTATTTACACTCTTGTCGCCGATACATCGATTCTTCATAAAAAAAAACTTAACCCATTCACAATTAATGTGCAATGATCCTTGTTGAAAAGTTACAACAGTAGTCCATAAATCATTTCTGTCACACAGACTTGATCCATAATTAACCCTTGCGAGAACACGCGTCTACATAAAAATAAATTACCAACCCCATGTAGATATGCGCGCGTTAATAAAGCGAACACTTGATGCCTCCGCAAATAACCACCCCAACATGTTCAAAGCTTAAAAAAAAGAGAAGAAATAATAATGGGGCACTGCCAGTAAGACCAATGTGAGTCAGCATTAAGGGATGCAAGTGCGCGAGTCCATGAAAAAGTTCCCCTGCAGCTGTCGAACAAAATCCCGAGCACACATGTGCTCACCGGGGAATTCCGTGGTCTTATTATCGGCGAGTCCCTCTCCTGAGAATCGAAGCAAGTGCTCGAGGGGGCGAGCCTTTATATATATATAAAAGAGCCGAGAGATCAGCAGCTCTCTGATCGCCTTCGATTTGCAGCTCGTTGCAATTTCAACAGCTGGAGAATTTTCCAACATTTGGATCGATCCCCGGATTATAGTCGCTGAGATAAGCGTAACTTAAACCGAGATGACTTTAATGTAACTCGGCTTTGCACTTTAGTGACGTGGAAATTGAGGAATGGTTTGTGCCTTGTGGACACTAAAACTCTGGGTTAAATAGACTTTTAATTTAAAAAAAAGATACACAAAAATGTTTTTTTTTTGGTTGATGGATGTGCACTTTTAAGTATTGTGAATAAATCATGTAAAATGTCCCAAGACAAAAGTCTGGTTGAGTGCGTTGGGACACAAAATAAAACTCAAGTACAGTGAAATTAATTTTATTTCAGCATTTCTTTATGAAAAGAAAATTCTTATTTTAAAAATTTGTATCGTTAATGATCAGTCAAATTCAATTATACATGATTATAATTGCAGTTACAGTCGCCTATTTTTTTTTTTTTTTTTTTTTTGATTAATATATCATCGTTTTGGTAATATAAATTATTACATTTTGTTGGATTTAAAATATTGCCATCGATTGTTTTTTATATTCAAATGTTTTTATAACAAATTTTCAATCAAGTTCAAATTTATGAACACGTTCTCTTAATCTAAACAGAGTCATTAAAATCACACCTAAACTACTCCAAGTTTTTTTGTTGTATGTTGAAAAAAAGTAAATGTGTTTGCCAAAAAAATGCAACAATTTCACGATGGAATTTGTAAATAAATTAACAAACTTAAAATAAATCCGTAGGCATTGCCAGGTAGGCGTCTATTCATTTTACATGTAAATCACACTTGGACCACAATTATCAATGTAAAATTATCTACCATTCATTTACACCGTTTTCATATTTATAAGACTACATGATATACCAATTACTAAATCTATACAATAAACTAATCAAAAGTAATCGCCAACATTTATAAAAATAATACGTCATCATCATAATAAAGAAACTCAAAATTTGCAGCCACATAGCCTTAACCATCGCTAAAAACTAAGAATTTAATAATGTTGAAATGAAATTTGATTTATAAAACACGTGCAAGTCGTGGTCGTTAATAACGTCAACAAGAAAAAACTAGAAATAAGCATTTCCTTGAAACCTTTGATATGAATTAAACGAGCATACGTTGCCACCAGCTTGCATAATAGCCGGGCAAAATGTTAGGGAAAAAAATGTTAAAAGCGATTAACATAAGACTGACCGTGTTGCGTGGCGCCCTCTCCCACGACGTTGGGCGAATATTGCGAAGGCGAGGAGAGGGCCTGGTTTGACGAGCTCGGTGAGCCTGGCGAGTGCAGCAGCATCGCGCCTCGGCCCTTGCCACCGACCGGACCGCCGCGCCGGGAACCGCGAGGTCGGCCCCGTTTGTTGGCGCCCCTGGCGCTGGGTCTCACCCGGGATCCGCTGCCGCTTCCAAACGCAAAGTGCGGCGTCAGACGGGACACTTTCGCGGGCTCACCGAAACCGCTCCCCGACGCCACGACGGGGCCGTCCACATCCACTATCAAACCCTCGTTACTTGTTTCGTCCTGAAATATTTTATTTAAATATTTCAGTTAAAAAATCTTATGTATAAAGAATGTTTCATTTGTATATATGAAAAGTAAAAGATAAAATAAAATAAACCTCAGATTTAGCCGGACTACCGGACATTCCCAGCTCGTCAACGGTATCCGAGGCTCGTTGGGGTTTATGATGATTGTTATGCTGGCGTTGGTAATGATATCGCAACGACGGACTCGATTCTCGTTTACTGCCGGTCATTTTTCCTTCCCCAATCTTCAGTGCTTCTTCATCTAGATGGGGCTTTTTTGCATCGTTCTACAAGAATAAAAAGTTTTTTTGTCTTCTTTATTCTTATTTAACAATAGTGCAAAATAGAAAAAGTATAAAACAATAAATCAGAACGATTATACAACTTGTTATACAATTTTAAAACTCACGATAATGATTTCGTAAGGTTTTATGTTTGTATAACTGATTATATGAGAAACAGATAAATTTGTGAATTTATTCATTAATTCGTTTGAATAACACTATAAGCAGTAACTTTTACTTGAAACTGATATATATTATTATTAATCAAAAGGGTTTAATAATAATATAAATAATTTATAAAACAGGATTTGTAGATGCGTCTGGCATTAAGACTAGAAGAAACTTGAAAAGGCAATGAAAATAATTGTAGATGAGGGTGCGAGTTTACCTTGACCGGAAGCGCGGTTTGCTTCCTCTTCCGGTCCTTCTCCTTGTGGTGTAGGCTCGAGTCGAAGCGCGTCCCCTCCGCTTGTTGCTTTCTCTCCTCGCTCCGTTGGCTGTCTGAAATACACGGACAAGCACGGTACAGACAAGGGCAACTTGTTTCGTTGATTATGCCACATTTTATTGTTGTTATTATTCTCTTACATATGATTAGTTTATTAATATAACCCAAATAAGCATAATGCAATCGCATGTGCCATGCAAATGCTCAAAATGTATTCAAATATTAATACATTTATAATTGATTTAGAGTTATTTAAATTATCTCTTCTTTTTTTTCTCCCAAAAAAAAAAAAACAACTTAATTTTTGATACTTTAAAAAAAAAGTAAGTGTAATATAATTTAAATATTAGCCTCATTTATACGGCAATTAAAAAAGATAAATTAAAAATAAAAAATGATTGCAAGCCAATTTAGCTATGTACTTGTATAAATATGTATACGACGATGCATATTTTAATGAAGATAAATATCGATTTAGTTATTACTCGGTTGACTCGTGAAAATCAGGGTAATTAAGAGGCACGGAATTGTTTCATCGCTTGGCTACTTTTATACCTGTAACGACTTTGATCTACTTTGAAAACTAATTGAAAACTTAATGAAATTAGCCTAATGGCCGAATATGCTGGCAATTACAATTTGTAACAATTCAATTTTATATATTTTGATATTTAAAAACGATACGTCAAAAATATTAATTGTTTACTCTCCTGTGTCACTTACATTTTGCCTCAATTTCCTCGTCATCGAGCAACAGGGATACGACTTCTTTTGGCTTAAGCGTATCCGGTTTGAAATTTCCGCCACTGATTACCATACGTTGAATCTGCAAAGTGTAATTCGTTTACGCTCGATTAGTAAAATTTAATGTCAAACGTCTGCTCAAATTACAGTTAAAAAAATCAGTACACATATATCAAACTTTTCTTTAAAATATATAACAAAATATTAATTTATAATTGTTTGAATTAAAATGTACTGTAAAATATTAGTTTGTAATTGTGTAATTCAATTATTTAATGGTAATTGCCTGGTAAATTAAAAAGGTAATAATGATTTTACCTCACTCTTTTCACGCGCTCTTTGCAATATCCTTTCTTCGATGGTGCCTTTACAAATGAGCCGATAAACAGTAACCTGTTTAGTTTGACCCAATCGGTGGGCGCGATCCATCGCCTGCTGATCGACAGTAGGATTCCAGTCGCTGTCATAAAATATCACCTAAAACAATCAAAATTATATTATAAAACAATTAGTTAAATCAAAACTGAAAACAATAAAGCAGCCATTTTCTTCAATCGATCATTTAAGTTTAAAGCTTCAAATTTCAAAACGATCGGATTACTTGGCGAGTACGTGATCAGCATAAGTTTCACGTTTCATATGCAATATTTTTTACACGATTACCCGTTTAATTTTTGCCAATAGAGTGAATTTAACTGTTTGTAATATTTTTTGTTATTTTAAATATTATATACATTTTCATCAAGTCTAAACTAAAGTTAACTTTTTTAATATATATTAACTTAAAAGGTGTGAAATTATAAAATGACTTGAGTGAATTTGTAAAACATTAATTGAAACAAAAAAAACAAGCACAAACCGTATCAGCAGCAGTGAGGTTGATTCCCAAGCCACCAGCTCTGGTACTCAGAAGAAAGACAAATATGTCCGCCCTGAAACATGAACGTCCTGCCGATTTAGCGTGCGAGCAACACCATTTGCATGCTAATGAATTCGCGCGAGAAAACTTTTATGTGCGAACGCTTCACAAGAATTTTATCTCAACTCTAGTTCTACTGCACGCTTCCACCTTTGCTTTCTGATTCTTACCTTTTTTGAAAATCGGCTACCATGTCACGACGGTCGGAAATCTTGGAGGAACCGTCCAGTCGCATAAACGTGTGCTTTCTGTGATACATGTACTCCTAATAAAAAGAAGCCTTAATTAGCATTTAAGTCAGAAGAAAAATCAATCTTTTAAAATTATAATTCCAAGTTAACTGTGCTTTTCAAATAGAATACTATTTATATATTTTGTATTTAATTTTAAAACACCTCTAGTAAATCAATCATTTTCGTCATTTGAGAATAAATTAACACTCGGTGCCCTTGCTCCTTTAGTCTTTTTAATAAGTTGTCCAAAACCGAAAGCTTGCCAGCGTCAGTCACCAAAGTTTGTTTGTCTAAAAAAGATGTATAATTTTTTATAAAAATCAAAATTGTAATATATTTTTAATTAAAATTAATTGATCAATTTTTCAACCTGGAATTGTTATGCGTGACCATCCATTTATTGGTCTGGTAGCCATTAACCCTCCGACTTTTTCGTACGTAAATGTAGCAACTTTGCTTTCTAATAACGCATTTGATTGTGATAATGTTCGAGGTGACAGTGCTCGGTCACTGCCAAACCACAAAGCTCTTTGACCAAAGACACCTCCACATGTTTCGTGTCTTTTCCAAGCGTAAGCTGCCGAACTGTTACTTACATACAAAGTTCTCGGAGCTGTGATTATCTGTAAAAAATTCATACAACAATAAATTTACATGTTTTAAACATATTAATAGAAAAATCAACATAAATATTGAATATAATAAAAAATTACTTTTAAAGTGTTTTCACAAACAAAAGCTGGGATCGCCGTAAGTTGACAATGCCGATAAATTGGTGGCCTGTGCACATGCGGATGTTCCGGTAGTAATGAAAGTTTTGGGTCATCATCAGTTTTCGATTTCTGAAACTTAAAATAAAGAACTAAGTTAAAAGTTTGAGAATTAAATTAATTTGAGGTTTAAATTAACTTTTTATAGAAAAACGTGGTATGTAAAACTTATTTCTACATATATATATTATTTATTATAAATGAGTTTATTTTTACTTTGATTTGTAGACAATCTGATTTTTGGCTACTCCTAAATATTCTGTGAGCAACAGTTTCCGGCATTGAGTGAATCAAATGGGTTGTGTGAGTATATAGAGATTCTCCCTCAAAAATTTTTGTGGTGAAAATGAGCTCGCTCATGATGCCTTCAGTTTCATCAATCGGTCGTGGAAGTAAAAGCATGGTTCTCTTTGGAGTTAAGGTTCCTTCGTCAACCCAGTAATCTTCCCAATATCGCTTTCTTCGTAAAACTTTGTTCAGTAACGCTGCATTGCACAATCTTAAAGTAATAAACAAATTGTTCATGTCAGTAAAAATGTTTATTTTGACTCAAAATTATAATTAAATTGTCATTACCTGTACACTATTCCCGAGAAAAATATCCTGTAAACCTCTTCAGAAGAAAGTCCCATAAAAGTGAGAAACGTCAAAGAAGAGGCGAAATTTTTACAATAAATAGACCTGTTAAGGTAGTCAACATTGAATATAAAAAACTTGTTGAACAACAAATGATCCTTTGAAGGTAGGACAGAATTTAAAATTCCGTTGGTATAAATTAAGGCAGGCATTTGATAACTGTTGGTATGCATGAAAAATGGCGATCTTGCATCTCTACGCTCGAATAATTCAGGATGATTGCAGACCTGCAAGTTAATTAATCATTTTTGTTATTATACAACTTTTTCTTAAAATAATTATAATTGTGTAAACATTAATTTTATTAACCTTTCGGAATTGCATGACTAGATTCATTAAATTCGAGGTAAAGTTTTTGTCATTTGAAGCGGAGTCTCCACCAACAACAGAGTAATGCAGCAAATCTTCAATTCTTATCTTTTGCTTTAGTGCTGAATAAAGTAACTTCTGTCGTGTTGTCAAAGGACAATAAACCATCACTTCAATTTTGTCGGAAAGTTCATTCTCCACGTCCTTCTTTATTCTTCGTAACATAAATGGTTTCAAAATCATGTGTAATCTTGACAGATGCTCTAGAATTAAAATATAATCATTTAAATAAATAGAACTAAATTTCACTGTTGCACAGAAAAATGACATTAGATATTATGTTTATTTTATTTCTTATTAAAAAAAAGAAATTGACTATCTTTCGATCACAGTACTAATTATTATACAAATAATAATATAATTATAAAAATCAATTATTTGTGTCAAATTTTCAATCAGTCTAGTATTAAAAAATCATTATCTAATTAAAATATTAATTGTCAATGTGATTTTGAAAAATAAAATTAAATATAATAATCATTAAAATATAATTCGCAAATTACAATGAAACAATTAATTAACTGATAGGATTTACTTTCGTCAATGCCAGTTTTGTTTTCAGCATGACTCTCAATGTCTTTGGAAAACCACTCGTTAAATTCATCATGCGAGTCAAACAATGTTGGCATGATAAAATGCAACAGTGCCCACAACTCTGCCATGCTGTTTTGAATGGGCGTTCCACTCAACAAAAGCCTGTTTCTGCAACTGAATTGTAAAAGCAACTTCCACCTCATACTGAAAATACAAAAACATTGATTTTAAAATTCATTTTCTATTTTATTTGTTATAATATAAATAATTTTAAAAATTAAAAATTATATAACCTGGTAGTGCTTTTGATTGCCTGAGCTTCATCTAAAATCATGTACTGCCATTTGATTCTATTAAAATATTTATGATCCTGAATAACCAATTGATAACTTGTGATAACAACATGAAATGAAGCTTCCTTAGTGTGCAAATCTTTCGTGTCCCAAAATTGTCGTAAGATTCTTCGTTCTTGAGGGTTACCCCAGTAAGGAACGACTTTAAATAAAGGCACAAATCTCGCCATTTCTTGTTGCCAATTGTGTAATGTTGATGCAGGTGATATGATCAAAAATGGACCCCATACAGCTAAAAAAATTAATACAAAAATGTATTTATATAGAAATTGCAAATGAATTTAAAATTAAGGAACTACAAATTTTACTAACAGTACTTTTCTGCAACGTGGCATAAAAAGGCGATCGACTGAACCGTTTTACCAAGACCCATTTCATCAGCTAAAATGCCACTAATACCCTAAAACAATTAAATTGTTAATCACATTTTAAAAAAATTTTGACTTTTAAAATAATAAAATGAATAATAAAATGAATAATAACCTGGTCATACAAATTTGCAAGCCAATTCATTCCCTTCAATTGATACCCTTTCAAATTTCCCTTAAAAATTGACGGCTGTGGATGCTCCAATGTTTCTGGAGTGTCACTCAATCTTAGTTCCTGTGAACTCGTATTTGTGTCAAACTGATTTGTCCTGGCTTTTTCATGGTCAAAAGCTTCAATCGCATTTCTTTTTGCTTTTTGTTTCATCGTTTCGCTGTATATATACACAAAAGTTAAATTAATAATAAAAAAATTGTAGAAAATTTTGTTTAATAAGATTTATTCATGATGTAACGAACCTATCATAATCATCAATACCAACAAGTCGAGGATTTTTGTCTTCATCCAACTGATTTAAAATCCGCAACTGTTCTTCTGGTGAAGCTTTACCCAACTTACGTGACATAAAATGAGCATACAATTCTGTTTGTGTGATAAGAAAATTCAACTTTCTTTGCTGACGTTTGGCCTAAAAAAATTAATTTTATCATTGGTTTATTTTTTTGTAATTTTATTAATTTTATTTTATAACTGTAAAATAAATTTTATTTGAACATACTTCAATGAGCTCTACATCCATTTTTCGTTGTTCTTCAGCTTCTTTTTCGAGCCTTCTTCTTGTTTCTCGTTCCACTCGATCGTATCGTTTCCAGTAAGCCTGCATTTCTCGAGTTAATCTCTTTGCTCTCCAAACTGTTTCCTTCATATTTTTCTGAGACTATAAAAACGATTAATATTCAAATTTTAGTAATCATTCAAAAGTTTATTATGATTAAGAATTTACAAAAAAATAATTTGTATTTCTTTTTCTAACTCACTTGTGACGCTTTTTGTCTCCAATACTTCATACAATGTTGAGCTACTTTTTTACAACTTATCAATACTTCTTTGTGATTATTGATCATGGCTCTTTGTACTTTTCCAAGTTCCTTCTTTGACATCATTAGCCAAATCTTACGCCTCCTCAGCGCCATAACTTCCGGACTCTTTGTTGCATGTTTCTTTTTGCCACGTGAACGAGGCTGATGTTTCAACATCGGATCAGACTCGAGTTCATCCAGAGGCTCCTCTTTGAGCATAACTCTGTCCCATTTTGCTTCTGTCTCATTTTCCTATAATTACAAAATATTTATCAAACCTGAAAGATTGAATATGAAAATTATTTTTTTTTTGTACAAAATGTACCTTAAAATCAGAAGCTTGCTTGTGGCGAACATTCTTTTCTTTCTTTATTTTAACTACTTTTTTCTCTGGCCTCTTTTCTTTCTTCTTTTTATTGCCTACAATATGCTTTTGATGTTCAAGAAATTTGTCGCAACTTGACAACAATCCAGATCCATAATACTGATACTGTATATTCTGCAGATGAAAAATAAATAATAATCATACAACACACAATTGACAGGACGACAAAACAGAAATTTTATTGGTACCCACTTCAGGCTTTTGATAAAATTTGCCCTGATATTTTTTCTTCAAAATATGAAGCTTCAACATATCTTGAAAGTCTTCTTCCGTGATTGGCTTTTCTTCTTCAGTTTCGGATGTACTTTCAGACGACTCACTGAGTAACAGATCTTGTAACCACCTTCGTTCTTCTCCCACATTTGACATATTATATAATCTAAGTTTATTAATTCTTTCCTCTAGAAATAATCAAAATTACAATCTTGAAAAATATTTTTTTACGTATTACGATTAATATTATGGTATATTAAAAAAATTGCAAACCTTCTTTGTGTGTTAAGACATCACTAAGATATGTTTCAGATTCATCGGAAGATTCAGATGACTCTTCGTCATCGCTGTTAAAACAAGAAATTTATATTTTTCAAAAAAATATATTATCACATACTTTTTAAAATTATACAAAAAAATTATTTTTATTTTTGTTTTCAAATAAATTATTCAATTACCTGGTTCGATTTTGAAACAATTTGTTGATCTGATTGAGAAAAGGTTGGACATTTAAACTACGCTGCAGTCGTTGCAAGTGCAACGGAGCAGCCATCTCGGCTTCCAACCCCATTGCTTTATCCCTGTCAGTCATAACCGATATGAAAACCCTAGCTACATGAAAATCAGAACAAAATATTATAACCTACTAAACTAAAACATTATAGTTTTCATAAAAAATATACGAAACAAAACAAAATCAATCTCTTTTTTTCAGTTAAAAAAATTTGAAAATATAATGTTAACAATCTACCACTTAAAAACAAAAAAAAATAAAACTTATAAACATTAGACAAATTTGCACTAAAAAATATATATACATAACCTTACTGAATAGAAAAAACAAAAAGCTAACAATTAAAATAAACAGAAACAAAATAAACAGAGATGAGTAGATTTAATAATTGTTTTTTTTCTGTTACATTAAATAAGTGTCAAAAAGCAGCGTGTGATTGTTGACACAGTCGCACATTTGATTGAAAAATAAAAAAAAAGAAGAAGACCAACAAGTGAAGGTTTCGTTGCAAAATGCGATGTGTGCTGATCAGAATTATATAAGGCTCAAAACATGACGAGTCGCGCTTTATTATATTTACGTGAAACGGTTGGTCAAGTTTCTACAGCATCTTCGGCTTGGTTAGGCTTAATCTGTGAACAAGTAGCTCGCGTTGCCGAGTTTAACGTGGGCTGTAGTCTTAATCACGTCGAAAATGGTTGCATCGTTCAACGTTAGATACATGTCGGACAGGGACTCTCAAATCTCGAACGCCCTTACATTTGGCGTGCTATACGAGCGGCCCGACGATAGGACTCTTGGCCTCCATTTTTGTTTTGTGTAGGTGGCGCCACAGAACGCTGGGCAAATTGCTTAAGCTTTGTTTCTATATCGGATCGCTTTTTATGGATGTATTAAACGGTTTAATTTATTATCCAGAAACGTGTAGGTTTATTTATTTATTTTATTGCATATACAGCTATTTTAACTTAAAATTTTAAGTATTTCATGATAAATTTATTAAAAATTAGATTTTTCTTAAATTTTTCAGTTGTAAGATTATATAATTTTTCGAAATGCAATAGCTTGGAAAAGTCGTAAACAAATCATAAAAATCGAAGCAAAGGTCGATATCAACTTGTCAAACAGAATTCTTAGTAATTAAAAAAAAATCATTAATAATAAATAATTATTATAGTAACATATAAGAAAAGCAGTAAAAATAAGAAAAAATGGTTGACTATTTATTTTCAATTTTGAGTTATTCAGGATTATATGTCAGTTTAGCCAAATAAAGTCTAGCAAAAAATAATTGTATTTATTTATTATTCCCAATAATTCGTTAGTTTTTTTATTGATTTGATTTTTTATTTATTAAAATAATTCAACTTCATAGGCAGCGCGTCATTTGTCGGTAAGTGAGAAAATTACGGTTACAGTGGCGCCATTTTGTTCTTTTCCAGAACACACGCGCAACTATTGGAGTTGCAAAGCTATAACAAGTTGACCGACCCTTGTTCACTTGGATATTGGATGGCTTGACGACCAAGCTTCGTTATTTATCCAAGTAAGTGATGAAGTGTGGTAAAGAATTAGTAACGACAATGGACGTAACTGCGATGAACAAAGTGGCTCCTACGGAGAAAATAAAGCCAAAGTATGGAAAAATTGTGCTTACATTACAAAATTGCCTTTTACCCGAAGACAAATTGAGTTCCACCCCCTCGAGCTTGGACGGTCTCGATATTGAAACTGAATATGATCTTCGTATTTTGGGGTGTGAACTCATTCAAACCGCTGGAATACTTCTCAAGTTGCCTCAGGTGTGCTTCAATAATTCTTTGTTTTTTCAAAATATATCACTGATTCTTCTCAAAAAGAAAAAAAAAATTTACATACTCAAAATTTCCGTAAACTCGTGAACCTAACCTCCAAATGTTGACGAATTTACGGATTAGCTGGAATCCAAAAAGTTCGGGTTTTGATAAACAAAATAAATGACCAATCTTTGAGTAAAGTTTGTGTCATTTATAGGTTATGTATGATTACTTTTTTAATTTTATATACAATTTCTTTGTTATTAAATTATCTATTGTGTTTGTGTTTGGTGAACATGTCTAATTTATGTATCATTATATAGGGCGCTGACGTTTTTGTCGAAACAAAGTCAATGCAAGAAAACGGCTAAGGACGGTAGCTAAATGGAGGAAACAGGGAGTTTAACAAATATATCTATTATGGGCGTTTGTTTCTCGATTCTGAGTGGGGTTTAGTATACCTAAACACTCCAGTGGCAATTGTGATTACAAAATGTTATTAATTTTGAGTAGATATATTTATGTTTTCAGGTAAATAAGTCTACTGTGGTTCAATTAACGACACAGGTGGTGGAAATGAGTTAGTTAATGGAAATTCACTGACCAAGTGCAGTAACTGACTAGTTCCAACAAAAACTGCTAGTGATTGAATCGTTCTACAATCAGGTTTCAAATAATATTGTTTGGTTTAAGAGGAACATCAAACAAATCGACACGCTTTATTTTTGAAAAGTAAAAGTGGGCTCAAATTTTTTGGTCACTTTTGTTGCAAACCAGTTTTTCTACAGCTTCAAAAATGTCGTTTATTTTTGAATTTCTTTATTTTTACGTATGGGGCTGACTGTAAATTAAGTAAAACAATTGTGTTGCTTTTCCTTCGTCTATTTTATGAAAAATCATATGTTCTGCTTAAACAGTCTTACGTAATTTATTGACGGCTCCTACTACAAAAAATTAATAGACAATCTTATTCAAATTAACAAATTCATATTTATAATTTGTATTATTGAAACGTTTTTGTATATTAAAAACAAAAAAAATGTTTAATAGTAATTTATTAAATGTTCAATATAAATTTATTAATCTGAATAATTTTATGCTTTGCGATTTGTGTAAAAAACGTGAAAACTAAGAAATTCAAAACATTGAAGAAAAAAAACAAATAATTCACCTTAAGGTGATTTGCCAATCACCAAACTTTATTAAATTTATGGTGCTGTTTTAGAGAAAACCAAAAATTCAAAGTTGTACGTTTTTTTAAATTATACATAGATTTTTAGAATTACTTAAGGTGATATATGACTCAGATTGTCTGTCTCTCTCACGCAAAAATAATTTTTATGTAATATTTTTGTTAATTTAAAAAATGTTTGTAAAAACGCACGATTGTTTACTAAAAAAACGTGTTTCGAAGATTTTGCGAGAAGGAATTCTTTGTAGGTTATGTGAACTAGCATAACGTTTGGAAACTGCAATCAATTTACCGACATTTAAAGTTTCCAAAAATTATACTTGTTCATATAACCTACAAAGAATTCCTTCTCGCAAAATCTTCGAAACAGGTTTTTTTAGTAAACAATCGTGCGTTTTTACAACAATTTTTAAAATTAACAAAAATATTACATACAAACTATTTTTGTGT
>JABFPM010003117.1:0-14972 GCA_022817325.1 Idris sp. 1 HC-2018
CTAACGGTCACTCAACTTGGCCACGGACTTTTAATTACAATCGCTGCACTTCGCGACTTCATTATTGTCGCTTGTTTTAATGTCGACAGAACGTGAGATAGGGATTATAAAAATATAAAAACAACCTGTCGATGGGCAAATGAAAGAATACACCGGTGTAAATTAACACCCTCTGTCTATTATTTTTGGATTTGCATCTCATCAAAAAATATATTTTTTGTCATATATTTTTCTAACTATTTTCTTATTACAAGTTGATAAAGCCCAATTTTGACATTGATTGAAAGTAAGCAATGTTTCCCTCACGTAGTTATTCTATTTATTTTTACGACTTTTGCATACCAATTATGTGACAGCAGAATGATAGTTGATCAAGAATTCAACGACATTGCTGGTCAAGTCACGCGTCGTTTAAATTCGTAACAAACGACTCTGTCTAAGTACGTCTAATTTAATGGTTCTTATAACGTCAAAAGGACACCGCGCGGAGACAATTTTATGTGTCTCTTCTGAAGCCTATGACTTAATAAAACATGCCTAACCCTCTCTCTTATAATAGACAACTGTAGATTCAAAGATTTCAGTTTGATATAGATATTATGAAAGAGATTTTCTAGTTAAGCAGAGAACAAGGCAATTGAAAAAAACACAGCAAGTTGTTTCATTAGGCGAAAGAAAATTAATTTCAGTGGCATTCCAATTGTAAATGAACAAGTAAAGATAATACGTAACAATGATAAGATCGCGTGTTACATTGACAACTGTAAGCGGTAGCGTCTTCCTTATTGATCGCGGATGAAAAAATGAGTGTGTAACGTCGCACCGTTAACTTTCTTTCCAATAAATATCGCCGTTCATTTTTTTTCTTCTTCAGCAGAATATTAACGAGGTTTCGGTTCAACAAATAATTAAATCGAATAACGAATCAGGAAAATTGCCTGCGTATCTGCGGCACACACACGGGTTTTGATAACATACCGAAAGCAACAGTCCAAGTAGCGAGTAACGGTAACATTTTTATCGTCATCAATTCTGCTAAATGTAAAATTAATTTCGTAAAGAGTCGTTACACTGTTGATCGAAATTGATCTAATCAAACAGTTTTTATTTAAAAGTACACGTTTTACCTAGATCGAAGTAATAAGACCTCTGTGATGTTGTAATTAACGATTCTTTAATTGAATTTTCATTTTATCCAAGTTAAGATCTTTCGAATATAAAAAGAAATTTATAGTCATACTCAATTATTCAAGTATTTTATTTCAGCATTATTGTTGCAGCTTTTTTGCTGAAAGTTTTACAAGTTACATGTAATTTCCTGCTGTAAGTCGTCGATATTTATAATTTGATTTCTTTGTTTTTCGTGAGGCCACCCAGATGATAAGTTATTTATCATCTTGTATGGATGTCGTGGATCTGAAATTAGAAGAAGAAGGAGGAGAAGAAATGTTGTCTATAGTTATGAGCATGCGATAAAATTGTTCGTCAGCTCGTCAAAAAGGTTGTTTATTAATTTTTTTTCTTCGGTGTATTTTTCTGCTAAAAGTGTCTTACTCTGAGACAACGTTTTTCTTGAAATTCGCGGAGCCCCACAGTCTACGGAGGACCAAACATACTGTTATTACTGCGATAGCAGCTACCAGTCTTTATAGCTTCTTGAGAATCCCCGTGGCGCAACAACGCACTGCACAAGACCACGCTGCTGGATAACGCAGTAACTTTATGAATATAACATAACCTATATTAAATGAAATATCATTTATTTTCATTTTTTTAAATCCAAGCTAAATTTCTTTAAAAATCTAGATAATCAGTTTTACCTCAAATATTATTCTGAATACACAAATGTTTTACTATTTTCGTGCAAGTGTTCTCATTTGAAAGATTGCATGAAATAGTTATTATGTTAGTCACTCTTTAATAAGTAGAGACTCACTTGAGCATATTGAAAACAGAAAAAAAGACATAAGGCGAGACAGATCTTAAAAAAGCGAACATTAAAAGAGTTAGAGAAAATGAAGCTGCGACATAGTTGAGTAATAATATCTACATAACTGCAAAATTGCAGACGTCTCGCGTGAATCGTCGGACAACATAATTTGATGAAAGCCGAGCATGGCTCGAGCATTCTCGATTTCCTTCTTCCTTTCAGCTCGGCTATTAAAGAAACTCAGCTCGGCTTTTCAGCATAAGGATTTTGATTATAAATATCATTCCCTAATTGGTGTACGCAATGCAGCAATAACTTTATATCTTTCTCCTCAGACATGTGGATATCAAATCGATATGAGACTTCGAAACAGGTGCCAAAGGTACAACCAGAAATGATGTCAAATTTGCATATTAATTGCAGCTTATTTTCGGTCCTCTCTGATGACATCATTTGATTGCAATTTTGTACAGTTAAAAAGGGCCGCAATGTTAATTAAGTGAGTGCTGTCTTGTTTCTTTCTTTAAACGTTACGGTCATAAACGTACAACAAAAGACTTGTCCATAAAAAAAAGATAAAAAAAAGATTAAAAACAAAATAAATACAAAAAACGTAAAACCAGGCCTTATGTAGTCCGATTTAAGAAAGAAAGGTTTGCTAGCAAAAAGCAAACACGCGTTCCTTTTGGTGCTAGAGTTCTGGTCGCGTGTAAAGTTGATCAAGAATTAGAGAGTCTGTCACAACAGTATATAACAGAAAACTAGTGTCGTTAGCTCTCGACAAGCGAACGTATACTTAATGTCGGATGTGCTCACACTCGCAATTATCCTCGCTTCAGTTTTTCCCCTCGTTTTTCTCTGAACAAATTATTCTGCAAACAAAGTAAAAACTCTTTAACCTTACACAATAAACATTATTTTGTTGATGTAGAAAAAATACGTCTCATTCCATCCATCTTAAGAATGGCCAGACATCAATCAAAAAAATGGCCGAAATCATTCGAAGCCTATAATTTTGTTCGAAATTAATCACGAAATAATATTTCTTGGACGTGAGCTTGAAGAAAACACAAAAAACTCACGAGAGTCATAAAGCAATGGCGGTATATTCATAATATGATTGTCCGAGGGAGGAAGTGAACACGCTCTAAGAGCGCACATTTATGCAGCCAACTCTTTGGACTAGACGCACAGTCGAAGATCGCGATTCTTATTCGTGATTGAACGCAGGTCTTATTGCGATTTACATCGCAATCGCGCTCGTAATCACCGCGAGACCAGGCCGCGCTGTCAATGCAACGCACGAGTGCGAGAGCTTACGCCGTCTTTTTCTTTCTCGCATGCTTACGAGATCGTTAGCAGTGCCGTTGTGTATGCAAGCATCCGAGAGACGAACACAAACCGAAATGAATAGACTCTCAGCAACGAAAAAGAAAAAAACCCTCGCAAAAACATCTCGTTCGTGCGTTGTATTTCACGATGGAGCAAGCTCGCGCGCGGATTAACCTTTTTCTGTTACAGTACAACCCCGATCTGTTTATTTCTTCCGCTGTTAGGTTGTAGTTGATGACGTTCACCGAGGCGCAAATTCCTAAATTAATTCTCGTCGGTGTTGTCGACGAAAATACAGCAACGAAAGATAACTCAGTTGCAACTCTGATAACATAGGTCAAAGGTCAACTAATTAGTTTTCAATGTTATTTTCATTCCCGTGTACATATGTGGTAATATATTACAAGTATATAATAGGCAGAGGTGGAAGATTCTGCGATAAGATCAGCAAATAACGAGGTTGATACAGTAAATAATATTTTGCGATAAATCAAACGGGACAAAAGATTATAAGAAGACGGAAGTGCACGAATACAAGTGAGCATTAGAGTATGGCACTGAAGAAGAAGATGAACAAAAAAGATACTAATTAGTATTACGTGTATTTTTTTATTTATCGAAGTTAGGATCGGCGAGTTTGGAAATGTCTTTGCATCGTGCGCGTTGGATATTCATTAATTATCGCTCATTAAGGGAGACTCGTTGAGGCCATCCTGGGTCCATTAGCAATACATATGACGTCGCCCGGGTCCGCGACTATCATCGCAGAAGAACCGTTCACTATTACAGCCGACGTTCTGCCGCATACACCGGATTCCAACACCCGTGTGTTTATCTGTTTACCCATTAAAAGATTCTCTTTTATTCAGTCACATGTGCAGAACAGATGCGCAAAACTCCACACTTGTGGCGTATAATAAACAATTTGCTACATTTGTTTTTCTAACTTTACACTGTGTATAAGTTGAGCAAATTTTTTCTTGCAGGATACATTTTATCATAAATATACAGCACGATTAGCAGAGATTGATAGTTGTTTGAGATATTGATATTGCTTACTTATCATTACGCATATTTCTCAAATATGAGAGCAAGCTTTTAAAACTAGATTAAATACGAGACAAAGTGTAAGCGAAACTTTGATAAGAAAAGAACGTTGACGTCCGGACATGAAAAGAAGTCGCCGACACCGGTATCAAACAAATGACAAAAAACGGAAGATAAATCCATGTGTGTGCTCGACTGTGATTTGTTGTGTGCGTCGTTCCACAATACGTTCCTTTCGTACCCGCATGAAAGTGTACTATGTATGCACTTATCTATAGACACTTGTGCACTTGAACGTTCATTTGACGATGAGTTGTAATCTTAAACCTTTGCTCTTAACATTGAATTTGATAAGAAGAAAAAAAACACATTTGATTCCTTATTAGCATATTTATATATATATTTATATCAACCCAAGTAAATAAAAAGAGCAAGCGCAAACATTTTTAATTTAATCAAATTTAAAACTGCAATTTTTTAAATTGTAATTCAGTATTTCTATTCATCATTTTTCATATCTTCATTTTGCTTGTGTTAAAAAAAGCGAACTTATTTTGAATAGAAAAAAAACTGTTCTCTAGTCAAATAAAACTTGATATATACACTGCAAAAACAGATGACTTTTTTCAAATCATTTTAGTGACTTTTCTCAATTTAGTGTCTCAAATTTACAAATGCCTTTTTTTAATGCATTCTTTTGAGACATTCAAGTGCCTTATTC
Organism: Idris sp. 1 HC-2018; assembly: GCA_022817325.1. Lineage (NCBI taxonomy): Eukaryota > Metazoa > Arthropoda > Insecta > Hymenoptera > Scelionidae > Idris > Idris sp. 1 HC-2018. The sequence goes on from JABFPM010003117.1 coordinate 5,031, forward strand.
TCCGTAAAGGCACTTTGTTCTGCCTTAAATGTTTAAATTGTTAAAAAAAAGTAGAAAAAGTGACTTCAAAAAAGGCATACAAATGTCTTTTGCTTGGAATCTGAAATAGTTCAATTTTAAATTATAAATTATTAAACTGAATATTATTTATTGTTTATCAATTTTATATTTTAGAAAATAAATTAAACGTTACCTTGTAAAATGTACCTACTTTTAAAATTAAAGGTTTTTTTAAACGATGTTAATAATTTTTTCTAAACTTTTCTACATGATTAATTTACCATTACTGAATTCTGACAAATTAATTTTGAAACAATAAATTGCATATAACAGTTGTTATTGCAAAAAAAATGAAATTTTGTAACATAAAAAAATGCTTACATTGATCACTACAATTACATTTAACTTGACAAAAGTCAAAAAAACAAAAGAGTACTGAAAAGAGTAAATAAATATTTTGACCGGTTTTGAATTGTCGATTATTTTACAATAAAATTAAACTATGTAGAAACTCATTGGGCTTAAATTGTGCAATTTTTTATTCAAATAGTAAAAATCACATGTACAAAAAATACAATTTCGGAACGAGAGCTGCTGTCAGCTTAGTTATGACATTGTATTTCGTGAACTGTGTGTAAGAAACTAACCTTACCCTAGACTTTTTTAAAATCGAAATATTGATAGTTGATATTACATAGTATCTCAACAAATTTTGAATTAAGTTGAATATTCAAACAAATCGAGTCAAAAAATAGTAGGAAAGGTAATTTACTATACTATATTTTGAAGAAAAAAAGTGAAATTCACAGTGAATAACGACAAATGTGATTTTAAATGATTTTAACTATCCAAATAATACAAAGAGGTGAGGTTATGCTACTGGAGGCACTTTTGATTAGACACATTTAGTGACTTATTTTGAGTCACTAAAAGTGTCTCAACAAAAAAAACTCATCTGTTTTTGCAGTGTATTCATAAATAACACCGTAATCTGGTTCTTGTTCGAACTTTTGTTCGTAATTTATTTTGTATGCCCGCGTTTCCTGTTGCCTATATGACGCTGCAGTCCTCCTCCTGTGCACGTGTAAACTAAAAAGTGCTCACTCCATTCCCGCGATCTAAATTGCGTTTTATTGTAGGTAATTGCACGGCTCGCGGAAACGGGAATAATTTTCAGGTAAAAAGATTTTCGCGCAGAATTATTGGACACTTGGTTGCTTCGGCATGAAAGCAAAAAAATACACGTTATATTTATTGAGATGTTGCTCATATAATGCTTCTTTTTTGAAGTGAAACTATGCAAATACATACGTGAACACATTGTTAGCCGTCCGGTAATAATTACTGGATACTCTATCTTGCTCCATTAACGCCGACATTGAAATTACTGTTCCGCGCCGCGGTCTTTTTCTTCGACTTGCTGAAATAAATGACCAGGACGATACGGCGACTGATTTATTTAATACTTTTCCGACTTTACGATTGCACGAGTGTCTACATAGTAAGTGTTTTCTGCCGGAGCAAGAGTTTTATGAAATACACAGCAAGCTCAGAAAAATATTTTAACTTCGATTTATGACAACTGTTTCAAATGGTTTGGAAAATTAGCTGCACTGATGGAAAATTAGTTTGCTTTTTCAAGCTTGGAGTTGACAACTCTCTTTTTTTTTTGTTAACTTTAATTTCTTGTAAAATTAAAAAAAAAGAAGTGAAAGGCACAAATGTTTTCAATTGTCCAATCAATAAGTATCATTTTAACAATTGAAGCTGATAAAAGTAACGGTAGACTTCAAAGCAAAAATTTACCAAGAACACAATTAGTGTGATGTGCTGGGAATCGAACATCGCCTAGTTGACCTTGCAGAAGCGGTGTCAACAAGCTCAAATGTCGCTATCGCTGATTGAAGTGGTTTGTTTTTTGGGCGACAAGTCCTCGAGTCAAAATTAATTTCTGCTTTCATTGTTTCAACAGTATATAAACTCCATCCAAGTAAAACATGATCATGATCATTTTTAAAAGAACAAACGAAAAATAGTGACAAATGTAATTGAAGAAAAATAAGTGTCCTCAGTTTCTGTGAATAGTTCAAGACAGAATAAGTCTTTGTATTTTTATTTTGCGGTGATTTGTCTCTGCGGTTGTTAGGCGCCAAATGAGATTTTGCCGATAGCAGAGTCCTTAAAGGTCTCGTTTCTTCCAAAGCAATTATCCGCGCGCGGTTTTTGTCCGCAAATTTTGCGAGCCTTCGTCCAAGGATGTGAAAAAGTTTGTACAGTCACTATTTCAAGTGGTCATTTGTTGTTATGACAACTCTTAATTGCAGGATCAAAATAATGAATCGAGTATCATAACATTTCTCGTTAAAAAATAATAATGTTTGCAAGGTATTAAAAAAGTTTAAATTAATAATACTAAACTTATATATGAGAGATAGAAAAATTGTTGTGATTTTTGAGTGTAAAGAAATAGTAGATAAACTTCTGACAACAATGACATTCTGTTATAATTTGTGGTTGAAATTGCAACAAGTTCTGTCATTTCAACCACAATTGCTCATTTTCTGACTGAACACATTATAACTTTGTCATTTTACGCACAGAAAAGATTCGGCTCTATTTGTCGTACTGTGAGAAAATCTTACTTAGTATGATACACGCGAGACATGTATTGTCTTAGTATTGTCCCGAAATTTCGAGAGCGTGTTATAAAAATGTAAGATAAGACTAAGATTCTTGCTGGTCTCGATCGAGAGTCTCAAAGTATCGAAAAAATCACTTTGCTTCGAACATTTATCAAATTAACCAATTGAAATATGTATATTATTATTTATATTTTCCAAACTACAATAATTGATTTCTGGTAAATGACGATAATTGTATTTGTTTTTATTACTATATTTTACTTTATTTTATGATGGATCAGTTTACATAGGCACAAAATAATGCTTACAAAATTTATTAAAGGTGGTCTAAATCTGCATAATTTTTCGCAACACTAGTAAGAAAATAGCTATTTTCGTTCTTCCATCGGCACTTTTCATCCAACTTTTCACGAGACGAAAACTACTATTTTTTGTCTATTTTTGTCATAATATACTATTATATATCAGTTTTCAGAGATGAATTTATCTACGAATAAAGATAATACAAAGATTCTTAATGATTCATTACGTCTTAATAGCTTCATTTTTACATTACAAACAACGAAACAATAATAAAAATTTCAACATTTTCGAGACTGTAAAGTAAATCTCGTCTAGTGTGCAGCACCAATTTTATCTCATCTTATCTACTCTTTTTATAGTATACCAAAAATATTTTGTATTACTTACGCAAGTCTTAAACTTCGACAGGTTTGACCTAGATTGCATCTGCTGCTGTTCTAAGTCATCTGCAGGCGTTGAAAGAAAAAAAGGCTTTTAATCTTACGTGACGTAGTTACAGATTTTTTTTACGAAATATAGGTATAATCTCTCGAAAAAGAAAACTTTTCCTGGACAATATTTTTTTTCATCAATAGAAGATTATAATCAGACAAATCTATTGAAATAATCCGCATCTGCTGTAAAGCCTATATCTTATATATATATATATATATATATCCTTCGAACCCAATTTTTTTTACTCACCAAGTTGCAGCAAACATTTTTCATCTTGCAAAAGAGCAAGGATTTTTAAATAAATTACAACAACGTTGCGAAGTCAGCGACACATTTTTTTGTTAGCGTTCAACATACAACAACCTGTTTATCCTCAGAATTGCGCACTGCATCAAAGGGGGAAAAAGGCTGCGATCATTTTTACGGTGCATGGCCGCAGAAAAAAGTCAAGAGCAAGACACATGGCGCTACGCAAACGCATGTGCCTTTCTGTAAACTGTCAGCGACTTGACGACCAAGTTTTTTTTGTTTTCTTTTTGCTTTCTCCCCCGCAACGTTCGCGGTTTTTTTGCCGGCATATAAATTCGGCAAGGCCAAAGAACAGCAATTAAAAAACAACCGAATAAATTTATCATTTTTGATGTACGGTGCGAGTAAATTTTCCGGATAACAAGACGCAGCGAGCAAAGCGTAATTACGTCCCTTAATGTGCTATTAAATACGAAGAGCCTTCTCACGCGAGCGTTCATTTTGAATGCACTCAATTTCCGTGAGACAGACTTGTCGTTCGAACTTAAGTAATTTGCTTCTTGTTTCGAATTATTTGTCGCTGAGTGAAATGAGAACGTTACTTTTTGTCAATGAAAAAAGTTTACAACAGAGTAAGGTCTTTAATATTTTAATTTAAAGTGGCATTAATTGTAGTTGAGATCTGGCTTTTAAATTGCGTTAAATTATAATACAATCAAACAGATGAGAAAATTCAACAAAAATTCTACTAAAATTAAAATTTTAAAGAGATGTTGATTTGAAAAATTTGTACCTTAAATGTTATCATAATTGTTTCAATTTGTATATTCTTGCTAAAATGTTGCTTGTAAAAATGTCTATTTCAAAATATTGGGTCTGGAGTATATATGTAAATTACAAGTTCTGCAGCAGATGCGAATTATTTCAATAGGTTTATCTGAATCTTCTATTGACGAAACAAAATATTGTTCAGAAAAAGTTTTTTTTTTTCAAAAGATTATACTTATACTTTGTAAAAAAAAAGCTGCCAGTACGTCACACAAATGTAACAATATTTTTTATGTCCCTATGAGCAAGGACATAAAATTGTATATGAACCTCGAGCGCATGCGCGGAACTCAGTCATATTAAAGTTCTAAAAACATAATATAGAATGTCATTCAACACCCGAGATGATTTAAAAAATGTGTATCTTTATTTGTTAAGAATTTGTTCAATTTGTATATCCTTGCTGAAATGATGCTCGTAAAAATGTCCATTTCAAAACATTGACAGAAGAAATATCGAGTTTGAAAAACAAGTACTGATTTCATCTCAACTTTGAACTGAAAAACAAGTGCTGCGCTTCAAGTGTCTCCTTTGACTAGGTTGTTTACGTTTTTAACTTAGAATCTGCATGAACTGAAAAGAAGTAGGCTAACTTGAAAAACCGAAAACAATCGTTGGCAAAATGAATAGACGCTTTTGTTGGATTTCGTGCATACAACTCCCACGAGCACATGCAGCACAACACGTGTGCATGCGTGAACACACTTGAAAAATAAAAGAGCATAGGAAATAGACGCAAAGAGTTCTCACGAGACCAGCACTCCGCGTTTATTTTCGTACTTGACAGATTGATAAACTAATTTGTTCGCGATCATTGACATTTAGCCACTTAGCTTGACTTTTTTTCTTAATTAATCATTCACTTTGAAAGTAAAGTTTTTATTTTTAATTCACACAATCGAGCGTGGCACCAATATATAAATATTTATTTTTATTTATTCTGAGAAAAAAGGAAGTATGTGGAGGAATTAATATTAAATTTCTAACACATCTGACTGCACCGAGGGAATGTGCACAAAAGTTGTTGATCGAACGCAATTATCGGCCATTCCAGGTCATCTTTCCCAATTAGGCCAAACGAAGCGTCGCATTTGTCTGCGAGCCACGTGCAGGCATGCTGCGCACCGGCAAAAACAAATTGTCTTAGCGATTTCGTCAAGTAAGCTAAAATAAGAACACGCGGATGTTTTTGTCGAAATTCATTTCACAGTACTAGATAAACTTAAAAAGCTGTCTTTCCGCTCGAAATTAATGAAATGTAAAACATTCATGAATTCTTACATTAAATTAAGGTTCATTAAAATTTTTTGCAGCTTATCTGTAACATTTATAAATTGTTTTATACAAGCTTTCTGTTTAAGTGAAGTTGCACAATTTTTGGCCAACGTAAATTTGGCCAACTGCAATTTTGCTTGAAATGGAAATTTAAACTTGAAGAAAAAAAAGTTGTATTAGATGGTTTAGAGTATGGTTTAATTCATGTAACGTGACCTAACGATAAACGAATATATTTGTCCACTTCTTATACGAGTCACATTCGTCAGTCGTCTATCAAAAAGAAGTAGCTTAGCCCGCAGATATAATATCCACGTGGGAAAGCCAGCTGCAATGCTCTTTCAGCAATCCCCACCTTTCGTCATCCAGCTTACGAGACACTTTATCAACAGAATCATCTTTCATACTCTTCTTGACGAAAAATCTAATTGCAAACTGATACATAGTTTCACATCAAGTGTTGCAACTTAAAAATGTTTTTCATAATAAACATTTACTTTCAATCCTTAAAAACCAAATTAAACAAATTCTGTTTTGTTAGCCTATTACTTGCGATTACAATGAATCTAATGCAAAATCAATATTGAATTTGTGCGAGTGCTTCAAGTAGCATTCGCGGCTACCGGTTGAATGTGAAGAAGCGTCGAACTCCATTAACATTCGGCGTGGCAAATTACAAGCCGTGGATCATAATGGAGCCCAGCGAACAAAAAGACATAAGACGGTTCTGGCGGGTGACGCTGGCCAGTTCAAGATGAGATGTCGCGATACAGCCATCAAAAGAAACCTAAACCAAGTGCTGATAACTTTTTGCTTTGATGGCGCCTGCGCAGTAATTCAGCTTCTTTTCGTGGGAATCGCAATTTTTGCTCAACAAAATGTAATTACAAATTCGAAAGCAACGAGCAAAACTGCCTTTCGCAAAGTAGGTTCGATTCGATTTTATTTTATTTCAGTTAATGCTACTTGGCGGCTATTACCAGTAATCAGTAGTCCATTTGTGATAATCACAATGACCGTTTAACTCAAAATCATTATCGACGATGAACAGTCATTTTTGTAATCTTCTCTTAGACTGTGATTGAGCTCATATACGATTTCATGCTCTGTTACAGTTTTATTCGCTCGATTAATGATTATAAAGCAAATTCTTAGAAATATTTTTTAACACATAAAAGATTTATTGCATTTGGTGTCAAATTTTAATTCTTGACTTGAATTTGTATTGGTATTCGTGTAATATCAATTATTTTGTTAATTATAAAATTAATTATTGAATTTATCAACTAATTGAATGAGAATATTGTGTTTTCACATACACACGTGTATAAAAAATGAACAATGAACGCAAGAATGAAAGCAAATTATCACGTTGTTCGATTCTTGACCATAACTTTTTCGCTGATTAATCACATGAGTAATTATCACACCGGCATCCGATACTTAAAGCAAAGTAATTAAGTGTATTCGATTTATGAGCGCGAAGACAGAAAGTAATTTGGAAACGATTTGTTTATGGGCAAATACCGTTGACCGTGATAGTGAACAAAAATAATAATGAAATAATGAATGAATCAACTCAGCATGTTAAAAAAGAGGCGTTGACGTGAAATAAAAGTAACAAGATAAAAATGAGCATTAAGGTATAAAGAAATTTCGGCGATTCTTGACACGGTGTAAGGAACATAAAACATAAGATTGCGAGAAAGCAGATTTCATCTCAAGATTTACGCGAAATTATTGCCTGAAAAATTATTGAATTGTAGTTGTAAAAAGAATTTTTGCTAACAGTACCACAAAATGTTTGACAAGTTTATTTTTAATGAATATAAATTTAAGTTATTCGGACCATTAAAAACTTAACATATGCAAAGTTTTTTTTTGTTTTTTTGTTTTTTTTTTTCATTGAAGTGAAATAAAATTGCAAAAATTGTCAATTAAAGGAGAAATAATTGAGAACAACTTAATTAAAAATTCATATAACATTTTGGCACAGCGAGTATTATTATTTTTTCGTCGTGTAAAAGGTATGAAAAGAGGCAGGAAGTAGGCTTTTAAAGTCACTCACGTACCCGGCTTGAAGTAAAAGAAACACGAAACGCCAACATTAATGCATATTAAGTTACCATACTGCACCAAGTCCAAACAATTATTTCGTATTTTAATGCACTTTTAATCTTTTATAAGTGTTATTAAAAACATGAGACTTTTTAAAGCAATTGTTAAGATTAAGTCATGATTATCACTTTCTACAATAAATCAGCAAAATATTTAACAAAGCATGTTTTATTTTTGATTTTAAAAAAATGGTAAAATTGAATTGAAAAGAAAAAATAAAATTGAATTTGAAAAAAATACAATTGAAAAATAGCTTGATAACGATGGATTTGCTTGTATCCTTGTTATTTAGAAAAGAGAAACCAAAATGTTTGGATTGAAAGAAGATAAAATTCCAATATTAATATTCCAATATACGCATTTCGATTTAAATTGCTTTGAAGAAAATGAATTTAACAAGTGAATCTTATAACGTTAACATTTTACTGAAAATCACTTGCAGTATTATGTTGTACTTTTCAATTTTGTATTCTATTTTCACTTTAAATAAAAATTTCAAAAAGAATAAACAACATTATTACATTTTAATAAATTTAAGAAAATTCAATACTTTTAATATAAAAAGTAAGGTTTAATTGATTGGACATTTTTTCCACTTGTTCATGTAGAAGTTGGTTTGCCAGGGTAACATAAGCTTTTAAGATTAACGTCTCGAATAGCACTTTACTTCGTGAGTCAGAGCAAATTGAAAATGTCGATGCTCAAACAAAAGTTACAGCCCATAGCATTTATAAGCTTCGCTGTTCATGATTTAAATTGATTTTGAAGCGCAGTGTAAAATTGTCTTTGGAATGCGTCGGTTTGTTTTCATCAAATTAGCAGTGCCATAAACTCGAGCTTGTTGCATGTGCTGTGACATGTCAAACTGAGAACAGAAGCAATAAATGATCGCCATAATCTTCAAATGTTTACGACCCTCGAGTAAAGAAAATTGAATTTTGCTCGATGACTATTTGTGCAAATAATTTTTCTAACGCAAAGAACTTTCATAAACTAATATTCATTCATTAATTCAATAATAAATTAATATTATAATAGACAATGTATCAATTTTATCAGTGTCAGTTTATTAATAATATAACTTTATCACTTAGAAAACCTCCTTGTTAGTTAAACAAATATATTATAAGAGATGCACTATAAAAACAAGTGCCTTCTCTTAAGTCACTTTTACTATTTAAGGCATTAAAAGTGACTCAAAATGGTTGTTCTGAGACTTTTTTACTGCCTTAATGATAAAAGTGTCTTCAATTAATGCACTTGTTTTTGTAGTGTGTTTTGTATATTTATTATTGTCGATACAATTTTCATCTGGATTAATTTTTGTTTTCTTCTGTTACAGTTGTACCAGTAAATATGTGGGTGAATATTGTCAGCACCTGAACCCATGCTTCACAGGTTCGAGGTGCCAAAATGGAGGGTCCTGTCAGGCAAAAATAGGATTCGGCGGCACGGCCTCTTTCACCTGCAATTGTCCCGTAGGATTTACAGCAAGTTTATGCGAAATCCCGCTAGAAAATGCCTGCGATTCTTCTCCCTGTTTAAACGGCGCAAGTTGCATTCTTCAGTCATTGAGGAATTACACCTGCGCATGTGCTCCTGGCTACACTGGTTAGTATCAATTATTTATCAAATAAATAAATGTTAAAACCTTTTAATTCAAAAAAATTAAAGGAGTAAAATAGAAAAAGAATCTTTTTCTGTTTACTTTGAGTTAAAATTTCTTGAACTTTAATAAATACTAGTTAAAAACTTGTAATAAAATAAAAGTATACTACTAATAAGTTAGGTATTATTTTGAGCAAGACAAAATTACATAGCCAGGTTGATTTCCACTCGGGTAATCACGCTAATCATTTCGAGACGTATAATTCGTTCAGCCCAATCATCTCGGTGATCACTTTAATTTTCATCGGTTTTATCGTTTGTCAAAACAACTTTCGCATAATCCTCGTCCGTGACAGATATAAAGTAAGCGTATCTGCATGCTAAGGAAAGATGCGTGTGACGTAACAAGTGACTAATAGAAAGAACGTTATAATTGATATATTCTCGGCACAACGATCACGATATGCGTGGGTTGACGTTGCGG
>JABFPM010003118.1:0-14961 GCA_022817325.1 Idris sp. 1 HC-2018
ATAATGATCTGTCAGTTTGCAATAAGCGCCAATTTTAACCACATAGATACGGCCCTGCATTTCTGTCAAATTTAAACTTACACATTCAAATATTTACTGACACATTGAAACAAAGCATTGTGATTGGTGGAACTAATAAATATCCTCACGGATAGACGATTCGTGATTTTGTACAACGAATGTGATAATGTAATTAATTACAAATACAAAATAATACAAAATGTATTTAAAATAATAAATAAAAAATATTGCTTAACCCTAATAAGAATGCTGTTTTAACTTTCAGTAAAACTTTGCATTAAAACTTGAAAAATTCATTAAATTCCAATTATAAATTTTCATTTCGAAATCAAAACATATATAATTATTCCGTCCGATGACAATCCCAATTGAATATAAATTTAATAAAATTTCTCGTGATTCTGTGGGTCAAATAAACACTAATAATTGGACTAAATTGAAATTAGCAGAGGATGTTGTGCAGGCACTAAACAGCCTTGGTTGACCATCATCCGCAGACCAGTATTATAAATGCCGAATTTCATGCAGTACGACTTTGTAATGATCAACGCAAAAGCTTATAAAGATTTTACATCAATAATTATTGCTTTGCATCTGTACTTCAATCACACATAATTTTTTCATTCAAATCGGTTCACTAGTATTAATAATAATATTTGCTAAGTACTTCAAAAGAATGTTACACAGAAATTTGTAATTTCAAATTGTATATATATATATAATGATGTACTATATAATTCATAATCGAATTTTAGCCAAGTAACTGAACGTAACCACAATCTGCTCTCGGTACGTTCCATCACGTCGTGACCAAACCGCCGGACAACTAGGAGATGTCAGAAATGTCGCACGTGCTAGAGACTACGAAGTATTCTGTCGAACATGGCATCTGTGTGTGAAATTGGCTACACTAAGAAGAATATATCGTTTTTATTGACACTTTTTTATTATCCATTTATTATCATAAATTCAACTGAAATGGACCATTCGAATTTGCTTGTCATGTATATATTATAATTTATGATAATTTACATTTCAACATATTTTACTTAAATTTATTAGTATTAAAGTCGCGACACTTTTATCGTCTACATCTCGGTAAATCTAAAAGATATATAAAAAATTCAATTGAATCCCTTATTAATATTAAAAAATATTTAATTTAATGATCACACTTTTATTATCAAATTCAAATATTTAAATTCTATACGTTTTATACTCTAAAATATATACAGTTACGTTCACAAATAGTTTCTATTGATTTTTTTTCATGACTATAGTTTGCGCTCGAATTACTTTCATGTGTTTTTTGTCTCTATAATCATTGAAGCAGTACATGTTTTAAAATATATATACTTACAAAAAAAAGCGACGGATAAAAGTTGTATTACTATAAGGATAAAAAATGACGACGACAAAAATAATAACCCCGATGTACATTAAATTTTTAATTATAATCTAAATGTGTTCGTTCGTTTCGTTTTGTAAAGAAAATTGCGTCGAGAAATGATGTTCTCGTTCATTTGCATGAATATGAAGCACACCATTCCGAGACAAAGTGGTCTAACGTCAGAAATGAGAGACTTCAAGCATTCACCTGTGACTTCTAATGCCAATTTATGCAGAACTGTCGAGCAATCACGAATTCAAAAATTTCCGTGTAACTTTAAGGGTACCACGATAATTGCTCTAAAATACCATAAAACGCGGTAATTAAGGTCTACGAGTAAGACATTTAAGGACAATTGGAACGTCTAGAACAGCGCGTAGGATTATTACTAATTTAATGGGCTGCTTTTCTGCGTTGCGTTTTTCTGCAACACAATTTATAGTGAACGAAAAAAAAAAAGAAAAAAAAAGGAGAGAGAAGGAATTGGCCAGATCAAAATATGCCATTGGTTCTGAATTATTATTGGATATTGATCCCGAATTCGGGCGATAACTATTGTTAAAATTGGTTTTCAGTAGTGAATACAAATTCAGTACTGATACAGTATTCATGGCGACTGCATGCAGAGACCGCTGTTATCAAACCGACATTATGCCAATGATAAATTTTGTTTTATAGCGAAGCTTTAGATAATTTATTATCGCCTCGGCAATTTTTGAAATTTTCTGCTTTTTAAAATTATTATCGCCACGAAAGATAGATCTCGTCAAAAGAATACAAAACAAAACGTTCTTACAGTGTAGGCAAATTTAAATATATAAAAAATATTTTAAAATCTGAATATATATAGTAGATGTACCTGTTTACAAAGAGACAAGTACAAAACCAGGATTGATCGGCCAGAATTGAAACAACACTGTACCAGTGATCAAATAGAGATTTGCCTATGAGAAGATTATTCAATATAAAGGGAGACACTGTGTCCTGCATAGATAAGCAATGTGTTCCAAGTCAAATTGAGTTCTTGAAGAAAAAGGCAAACAAAAAAAGTTATTCTGACGGGAAAGCATTACATTTATTTGACACTGCAATTTTTATGCTGAGAATATACACTTTTGCAGATTAAGGTGATGTCAGAAATAGTAACATTAATTTGAAGAAGATAAACAAGATACGTCGTTTCCGATGAGCTGTTGGTTTCATTTATCATCGGTTTGGGTCTCGAAGGACCGTCAGCCGAAGTTCATGTCAAAGTAGTTGCGATAACTTTGTCTTCTTGACCTTAATTTACATTTCATCGTTTACTCCGTTAATAGCTTTGTAATTAATCATCGATCAATTTTTCTGATTATTTTTGATAATATCATTAGCGGTTGATAATTATATCATTTACTTTGAAACAAAATTAATATATTTTTAAATAAGCTTATTCAGTTAGAAAAATTTTAAGTTTGTATACATAAAATGTTGCAGGGTATATCATCGAATCTCGGACTAAATTCAGATTATATCTGGAATAATAAAAAATTTAGTTGAATTCTGACGAAAAACTTTGGTTTCAATCTACAGACTTCACTCAGAATGATAAACAGTTTAGCTGAACTTTTACCGCAGTATATCGTCAACATAAAATCGAATTTGTGTTCGTCTAGATGTATTTTAGTTAAAATTTTAGCGGCCTAATAATGAGTGATACAGCATATATATCAAGATATAAACTTTCGTTTTGTTCAAATTATTGAATAAATCATGAAATCAATTCATAAATGTATAATAAGAATTATATTTCACTGATTAATGAAATCATTTTATTATTATTATTATTATCACTCAAATTATCAGTTAAAACTGTTTTAATAATCTTGTGTAATAGTAGCATTACAAATTAATATTGATGATTAAAATTCCATGAAATAAATTTAAATTTGTAAATTAATCAAGTAGTATACCACACAGTGCTTGTTTTTCAACAATTTCTCTATATAATGCAATTTATGTCAAATTTGATATTTGAACTTTAAATTGGAATAAATGACTATTTGCTATTTATGTGTATTATCAATAATAAAGCAGTGGTTGGATTAGGTTGTTGTACGTTTGGAAAATCCTTTTTCTAGGCAATGCTTCAAATACCCAAGTGGTATGCCTTGAAAGATTTACTGCTATTTGTATTTCTGTTCAACAGCGGGCTTATACAAGATCAATAGTACAAAACTCATTTTCGAAAATTTATGTAACATTCATCAGAAGAAACGAAAAATTAAATTTATTAAGCTCAAGAACAATTTGTTATTCATAAACAGATTTTCTGATTAAAATTATTGCTATTGAAATAAAATTTTAATTGGATGAATAAATTTCAAAAAAATATGTTGACATAAAATGTGAAACTAGAACAGTGCAAAAAAAAGTCTTTTAAGCTTGTGAAAGATGAAAATCGAACAAAACTATCTTGAAACCAGTTTACCTTGGGTAATATTTTTTTAAATTGAGTTTCTATATAATTTTAATAAAATTGTTCAGTGACAGCAAACCTGTTCTAACAATAATTTTATATTAATGTGAAAAGTATTGTTAAATTAAATGTTTAATGATTTGCCACACATTTTCAAAGTAATTAAAATGTAAGCTAACAACAATTTATTTTAGTACATAGATTAAAATAAAGTTTAATGTAAGTATATATTTTTGTAAAAAGACATCGATGGATGTTTTATGTTGAAGTAAGCACTGGAATTTATCATTTTTTGAAGTATGAAAGAATTGTTTGCTTAGATTACAAGGAAACATAAAAATGTGAGATCTCATTTATATTTGAAAGTAGAATCATGATTCTTTTCATAAATAATAATGCAGCTTTAGATTCAAATAGATTTGAGTTTTTTATTTGAGAAAGTATGATTATAATTTAGAATTTATTTAAAAATAATTTATAAGATTTGAGTACTAAATTATATTTAATAAAGAACTCTAACGAAATTTCATTATAACTTCATTTTATAATTAAATTCATCGTATTAAGTAATTGAATTTAAAATTGCAAATATTTCATTGCTAGTATAGATTCATATTAATCGAGTATAATTTGATTGAAATTACTATAATCTAATTTAATGCAGCTTCATTTTCTGGGATTATTTCATATTACGTGTGTGCGCCCGACTCGTTACCTACAATAAAAATGTACTCGATAACAAGATCAATAAATCAAAAAAATGTAATATGATAAATCACGTAAAATCGACATGGATTCTGCAGTGTGGTTGAAATTTAAACAATAATGTTTATATTTAATACTAACATTTCCTTTACATTTTTTTATATATTATTAAATTATTTTATTTATCACTCAATTCTCGATTTTATCTTTATAATTAATAATATAATTTTTTTTTCATAGCAATGTTATATCATTTCAAATGTCAAATAAAAAGAATGTCTTTTTTCCCGAAGGTTTTAAAAATCTTATTTGACGATGCGGAAGGATTCTCCAACTTAATTATCTTGTTTCACAAAATTAATGCAAAATAAAACGTCAAGTCACGAGTTCTTTGTCACTGTATAGTATTATCATGTAAAAAATAAGTAATCTATTTTTACCAGCATTACACTTGGTTGGGCTCATTTAAAGTAGATTTAGCAAACATTTTTGATGAATCTTAAGAGAAATGTCATAATAAATATTTTATTTGCACAGAGTGGTTCATTAATAATGACCGGGTCAAATATACTAAGCCATGTAAGTACTTTAAAAAAAACGGACTTCAATTTTTCTGAATAGTAGTCTTCTTTCTTTGCATTTGAGAGTTACTTTATAAACTTAGCTTGTACAAAACATATACTAATTATTGCAGCCAAGTTTTTTAAAGGTTTTTAGAGCACATTGGATAATTAAAAACTGTTCTATGTCTAACTTTATGTAACCTTGAAAAAAATTTACTCTTAAATAAATCTCTTCAAAACTTAAAATTACTTTTTAAAAAAATTAATTACGTATTAATTAAGTCGACTATACATATTTAAACTTAGGAAGTTGATTTATACATTGTTTATATCTGAGTAAACATAAACCCCTAGAAAAATAAGTGAATTTGCATTTTTTTTCAATGTCTGACTATTTACACATTTAAACTCCTCGAAAAGTAAATAATTTGAAAACTGAATATCATGAAATGAAATTTTAATCTAACTTCAGTAAAAATGTTAAAGCTTTGAAAAGATTTAATCAGAATTTCATTATTCCTCGAAATCCAATTGGAAGTGAAAATACTTTCAAGATGATATTAATAGATATGGCTAGTAGGTGTTAATATTT
Source organism: Idris sp. 1 HC-2018 (assembly GCA_022817325.1). Taxonomy (NCBI): domain Eukaryota; kingdom Metazoa; phylum Arthropoda; class Insecta; order Hymenoptera; family Scelionidae; genus Idris; species Idris sp. 1 HC-2018. The sequence goes on from JABFPM010003118.1 coordinate 5,727, forward strand.
ATAACACACGTGGTCTTACAACTGGATTTAAGTGTAACCTGTCAAAGTGACGTTGATGCAGACAAATTGACCTAAGTTTGGGAATCGTAACGAAGATAGCACTCACCATTCAACACGTGAACCATTACACTGGCAGGATTCGCATTGCTGGGAATGCAGGTGTAATTTCCGCTATCGCTCAATCTGGCTTGCGTCACCAAAAGCTTGCTAGTCGTTCCACTCTCTGTTTTCTCTGTCTCCAAGGAAATTCCGCCCCTAAAATGAACACTAAATTATCAAGGACGCTTAATTTTAAATGCTACCGCATTTGTGTATACAATACACGTGAAATAAAGCTTCTTTGGCAGAGCACAGAAGTTTACTTTTCTTTTTTTTTAATTCCTGAAAAACTTTGGTCGTAAATTTAAATTTTTGTAATCGTTCAAAAAGGTGTGGTTAAAGCTTCATTCATCTCAATTAATTTCGCGTCATTATCATTTTACGTGAAGTAATTACGGATAAAAAATGCAGACCAGATATATAGCGCACACACATAACAAGTGAAAATAATATTCATTAGAAAAAGATACAATCTGATGGTAGTAAAGCATAAAAATGAGTACAAGCTCGTAATGTGAAAAAGGAAAGCTTAAAAAATTGAACACATAATACAAAAGAAGACGAAAATGAAAAAGGGCATATATTTTAAATTTAGGAACAGAGTTGTGTCATTATCGAAGAAAAAGTAAAAGTTGAAAATTAATAACTTTAGTTTCAACTTCAAATTTAATAACTTTTAAATTAACTTGAGTTAATTTTTCACTTTTTGTTAATGTCGCTGTAAAATTAAATAATTTTGTTAAAAAATTGTATTTTTTAAAAAAGGAATAAATTCATTATTACTTTAATTATTTTTACAACAAAAAAACAAAGATTCAAAAAACTTCGGTTGATTATTTTCTATGAAAATTTTGTTAATTTGTATATCTATTTTCTTTCTCAAAATGTGAATCAACGAGATACTAACCAAGTCAGAAAAAATTAACTTCTAACTTGGAAATATCTCGATGAAAATGAATATTTTAATTGTACTAAGAAAATGAAATTTAATTAATAATCTTTTGATGTGAACTATTTTTAATTAAACTTTTTTTATGCCAAATGAAAGATAAATCTGATAATGTACGCTTTTACTTTATACATTTGCTCTTGAAAAGGCTGATAAAATTAAAATGTTTAAAATGCACTGCCGCACGTCAACTATTATTATTTCAAACAGTAATTACTAAATCGCAAATCCTTTTTTCCAACTATTTATGTGCATTTCTTTGTATTACAAGCGTTATAGTTATACATGTTGTAGTCTCTTTTGAGAATATTCTATGATGTTGCTAGCACTTTTAATTTCTCCCATCATGACTATTACGTTGCACTCGTTATTGTGCTATAAAGATCGCGATTTCTTAGCTGCTTAGCTTAAAAATACGATAATCCGGAGCCTGCAAAACTTAACTGCGCGAAACTAACGATAAAAGTGGGCTCAAACTAACTGTTACGACTTTAAAATTAATCATTATCTTTTTTTTCAATCATTACTGATGATTAAAAATTTATATATAATTTGATAAAACTTATTTTTGGGCAAAAACAAAAAATAGAAACGAATCATGGACTACACTTAAATCAGAAAACAATAAAACACGTAGAATTGCAAAAATAAAGTTTTACAGACAACAATATAAATTTTTTTCTTATCCAATCACTTTTATGTTAAAACTTATGTTTCATGATATGGTGAAACAAATAAGCATAGAGAAAACAGTTGCATGCATATTTGACAAAACGAATTTCTGGGATGCATAAGAATGAAAATTTGAAAGCGGAAATACGTGCAAGAATACGATGATTATCGCACCTGGGGCTGTCGAAATCGACCACCGTGTTCCCATGGTGCCACGTAATACTACTCGGCGGTATACTTTGCACATTAACGGAACACGTGAGGCTTATTGTACTACCTTTCATCACGTAGACGTCTTCCGGTCCGTGGATTACCGCTTGTGCAGCTACAACATCGATTAAAAGCAAAATTTTTAAAATAGTCCGGCGAACTTATCCTTGCGGAGTATCGGGAAACAAACTTTCTTCAAGGGGGTAGTATTACTTTAAAAGTTAACCTGCTGAAGTTTGCCTTTTAAACGATCATCGACACACTTGCAATATTATTTTAATGTATCTATCGGAGAGGCGAAATGATATAAATAATAGACGAGGCTTCTATTAATAATTTGATCGAAAATTCTGGCCAACTTTTAATTTGATCAACTTAAATTCTTTTTAAATTATATTGAAATTATGAGCTCTTTCTTGATAGAATTTAAGATATTTCAAATACTAGCATCAAGAATCTTTGTTATCGTCTTTTTTAATGTTTCAGCTGTCACATTTTCTTATACAAAACTTGCCTCTAAAAAAATTAATAATGTTTTTTATTTTTCTAAAGAAATACTTTTAATAAAAATGAAGACAATTTATCAAAATAAATTCTTGGAACAAAAAATATTACATTTCAATGCATACATCAATTAATATTAACTGCATTTTGATCTTTCAATTATAATTTAGATTTTTGAATCTAATAGTACACTACCGCTAAGTTTGGGAAAATTTGTAAACGTTCAAAATTTTTGATCACTTTAAACTGAAATAGATTAGTCGCTAATGCAGATAATTACTAATAATTTTTTATTACAGAGCTTGAGATAGCTTTCAAAACCACTCGTTAAAAATGGATTTTGTTCGATTCTAGGGATTAAGATATACAAAATGTAAAAAATGATGCATTTTTTATAGTGACAATTTTAAACTGCCATATCTCTCTTGGAAAATATCGAAAAACCTTTTAACTTTGTTAAAATTTCGCACAAGTTTACAAGTCAACAAATTGATATGTTTAAATGCCGATCATCATTTTTCAAGCAATTGCTGATTATGCTCTATAAAATATTCTTAGAGATTATAAAATTTAAAAAGAATTAAAAGGTTTACGACGGATAATCTTCAAGAGAAATATAGCAGTTTGAAATAATTACTTTGCAAAACGTATTATTTTTTAAATTGTGTATGTCATAATCGTTAGAATCGAACAAAATCCATTATTAACGAGTGATTTTGAAAGGTAAAAACTTAAGCTTTCAAAGAAAAAAAAATTAGTAATTATCTGCATGAGTAAAAAATCTATTTCGTTATAAGATAAACATATAATCTATTACGGTTTAAAACAATAACAAATTTTGAACGTACGCAGTTTCTCAAAATTTCTGGCGATAGTGCAGTTTCATTAAATTTGCCGTATTCAAGTATGTTTGTTCACATTTTTGTTTCATTCAAATTATCAAAATTAATTATCTCTTTATCTCATTTAGATGAGCTAAATTTAATACAATCGATTTCACATAGAATTATTAATTTTTCAATTAGTTATTGGAAGAATTTGAACGGCTTTTTAAAAAGTTTCTTTAACAAAACTGACAAAGTTTATAAGAAAAAGTTTTCCATTATTCAAGTTTGCTCATAAAAATTTTGTAAATTAAAATGTACGAAACCAAAGTTGATGCACATTTATCATTTTATGCCAGTTCATAAAACTTTTCATTTGTCATGCTTAACAGGTAGTGATGTTGTTTATACATATGTGTGTATATTTGAAATTTCAAAAGAAATTTCGTCTGTCAAAAATGTTCTCCCTAGTTTAGAAAGTAAACAGTCTTTGACTATAGAGACAGTGTGACATCAAATACAAAAGATGGCAAAAATGAAATATGAGTAAGTTGTGTCATCTCAAACTGTTGGTAAATAAAATCCAACGGTTTATAAAATAATTTATTATATATTTACCTTCAACCCGTAGATTGAAAGCTAAATTCATCTTAGGCTCAGTGTTGACTTGACACTCATAAACGCCTGTATCTCGCAATTGAACGGATTCAATTTTTAATCTCCATTCATTCGAACCCTCAGGATGTATGGCTGAAAATCTTTCGTCCCCTGTGTACGTGTTAATGGATGACGTTAAAATATGCAGATCCCGTTTGCGCATCCAGGAAACCTGTAACAAAAAAAAAAAAAATATTTAGACAAGACTGACCAAAGTATTTTTCTAACAAAAACTTTTATGCTCAAATTGTCTTTTCCAATTCACAGTGAAAATAACCTTTCCCTGCTTATTTTTTTCAGCTAAAATTTAAAAAATGTTAACGAAAATGTTTTTGCGTTCAGTAAAGCACTCATAAAGTTATTAACGAGTTTTCATAACTATAATCTTTATTAATATCTTAGATATATATGCAAATGTCTCATTTGGATTCCAAATGAACTTGAATTCTTGATACTTCTGTTCAGAGATTACTGAAATTATACATTTATGAGCTTGCGAAAGGTTTGTATTGGGGTAACTTATAAGCTTACAAATACAGAATCAATACAGCCTTTTCATCTCACTTTTTTTTGAACTGCAATAGCTCCTGAGCCAGTGTGAGAAAAAATGTGTGCGTAAAAGTTTTTGCAAGGCCATTACATTTTGAGGCATTTATTGAATTCGTTAGAAGTTGGTACGACCTCAACAATTATAGAAGTACGTGCTTGCACTTCACTTTACCGCACCTACGAACCTCGTTCCAGTTCACACATCCATAGGTATTCAGACCTTCAAATGTAGTTGCAGTTCGGGTCGTTAAACGTATGTTTCTAGCATAAGAGGTATTCCTGGCCTCTCGTTAATTATTCCTACCATGCTTTCTAAGTCACGTTCTCTTAGGGTATCGCAACTTTATGCTCTATTTAAATAAAGTTAACCCGTTTTTGCCCATTTTTGTTTTACTTTACTTGTAGTTGAAGAGCAAACTACTTTTCATTAATCAACAAGCACTTTTCAGGCAAAGAAATTGATTATGGCAAGATTTGCGACTTGAACTTGCAGCAACTTGGAGTTTTAAAAGTAAATAAAACATTTCATTGACAATTGTATAATAAATTAACTGAAGATTCATATTGTAAATTGTATTTATTAATTCAGGATGGGATTAAAGTGATGAAATTAGATGTGTTATTTCTATTAGTTTTAATATTATAAAACATTGGTAAAGATGGAAAATTAAGTAAAACATGAAATATGCAAAGTTGAAATTAAATGTTTCATTTTAAAAAACCAAGTGAGTTTCATTAATATATTGAATTTGACTAATGTATTAGCCTGGTCTGACAATTCAGTAAGTATTTTCACTTTTTATGTATCTGTGTGAAAAACGATCATACGAATGACGATAATAATAAATTAAATGAAAAGTAAATGTTAAAATCAATTAAGCAAAAATGTTCGTGAAAAAATTTCATGATCTTCTAAAGGGATTTCCAATTTATTGATTTTTGATTTTTATAAATCAGTCATTTTTTTCAATAAAAATTGTGCATTTTTACGTAATTCAAAAATTATTCTAAAGTTGTTCAAAAAGTAATTATGTAAATTATTTACAAATGTGAATTAGCTCCTTTTTTTATCAAGTAACTTTATAATAAAAAAACGATTGTTAAATTATTTGAAATATCACTTTGTATAATTTTTTTCTGAAATGATAATAATTATTTTTAAAAGCCATAAAAAGATTTTTTTAAGTTTTAAATTTTGTAAATAATACTGGAAGTTAACATTTCATTCAATTAAATCTCTGAGTGGATTTGGCGACAATTTTTCCAATCCATATTTTCCAATGGACATGTTTTTGAATAAATATTTCCAATAAATCCAAAAATTTAAACTACATTTATTTAAATTATTTATAAAATTAATCAAGCCATCTGCAGTCAAAAATTGAATTAAGTTACAAATTTCAATGGGTAATTTTTCGACCGATTTTTAATTGATAAATTTATAATTAATTTAAATAAATTTAGTTTAAAGCATGATAGATGTCTTGATTATGATTTATTATGATAGACAAAATATTTGAAATTGTGCAAAAGTATGAGATATACAAAAAAAAAAAAAAAACGATGATATTATTACATATTTGAAGACCATGGGAACTTACATTCATTTTTGACTTTATATTCATATTTACTTTATTATAAATACTTTTTTGAAAAAAATGTCCTTTGGTAACAACAGATTGGAAAATATTGATTGGAAAAATTGACTCCCTATCCTCTGAGTGCAAACACATACTTGCAACATCAGAAAATAAATAACATATGTGTTTTTGAAAATTACACTTTGTAAATAAATCTGTTTATTGTTGTGAAAAATTATTTACGAATAAACAATGACAAATCACTATAGCTTCTGATTACGCGATATTGCGTGAAAAAAATGTCTCCATGAAGATAATATAATCTCATTAAAATTGAATGAAATTTGTAAATAATGAAAGTATATATAATTCTGAGGCAAAATTTTAACTTAGAAAGGTTTCACTAAAAATTTATATTGTTTATAAATTTTATAAAATGTGTAATTTAATAAAAAGTTTAATAGTGTTATCACTTTTTATGAAGCATAGAATAACAAGATTAAAAATTGAATATAATAAAGAAGTAGTAAAGTGTAAAGGAAAAATATATGTTTAAAAGAAAACAAAATAAAAATCAAAAAATACGCATAAAATAGCAACTTTCGAGTTAATTTTCTGCATGAATTTTTTTGAATATTAATAAAACTTACTTGGTTTTTCGTTCTCAAAAAAAGTCTGAATTTACAGATTTAGGAACAAAAAAAAAAGCACAGAATATTTTTCTTCAAGTACAATTATTTTACTCTGTAAATATTTTGTAGTAACTTTTTTGCAGCATTTAAACCATACAATTGATAAACAAGGAATCTTTACATGCATTGCGTTTAAGTGAATCCTTCAGAAGTTTCTCAGCAACATAAATTTCTTCCAAAAAATGAATCAATGACACTTTCGCATACAAATTTAACATCTCCCGTACGAATGCATGCTTGGAAAATAAGCTAACACATCCTAAAACACATTTCGCTCATATTTTGACGAGTGAAGACATTTCAAATAAAAGTGCTTTTAGCTTTTAGGCGTATCTTCGAATTTATCATTCCCTGTTCGTATAATGTCGATGCTATCCGAATCTTTGACTCTATGAAAAAAATGTCTTCAAAATATCTCAAAGAATACATTTTTGTAAAAAATTGGGTTTTATTATAATTTATGACAAAATAATTGTTATAAGAAATATGAATGAATAGTATTTTAATTTGTCAGAAAAAAATTTGAAGTAAAATTATAAATTATAACAATGTGACGGTTATTATCGTCAAAATATCTCGTACATACTCATACATACATTTCGAAAAATAGATTAATTCGTATAGATTAAATATAACAATTAAAAAGATTATTAAAATAATTTGATAAATACTATTCACATTTGATTTAAGCATTCAAGAAGTATGACGTGACTCGCTTTCCTTAAACGACATATTGTAACAATCACGAAATTTATGATTTTTCATCAAAGTTTAAATATTATAAAATCTTAGCTCTGAATGTGGTTCACTGTGCCAATAGGAGTGTTTGGTACTCATTGTCCACACAAGATCTGATCTAGCTGTTCTTGTGTCCGGAGTATTATCAGTAATATACAAAAACCTCGTATCCAAATCACACAATTTTCACATTGTAAAATAAAATATATCAAATATGTATATCAAATATCAAATATATGTATATTTTCAAATATACACTATTGGTCAAAAGTTTGGGGACGCTTGTAAATGTAAAATAAAAAAATTATTTTCATTTTGAATTATCTTGGTCATTTTTGTAGACAATTGCTAATAATTTTTTGTGTGAAAGATTAAAATTTTAATCAGAAAATAAAGAAATTACGTTTTGAAGAGATTATTTGTTTAAGCAATACTAAATCATTACATTTTCTAAAAAAATTACTAAAAATTAACTTGTTTGATTATAATTTTTTACATGTATACTTTTTAATTATAAAGATAAATTGAGTGAGCTTTCGATAGTTGTTATTATAATTATTTGTAATCTGTAATTTATTATGTCTTACATCTTATTTAAATTAACTAATTTTTGAAAAATATATTTAATTATACATTTATAACATAATAATGATATTTTACTTGACTAGTGGATACAGCAGAGGCTTTTCCCACCGAGTGAGAAAGTCTCTGCTACGTCCAGTAGTTGAGTAAATTTCTTTTCCTTACGAGAGTGGGAAAAGTAATTACTTTTACCGCACGAGTAAGGAAAAAGAAGTTTTAAAATTTTACCCTCGGCACTAAATCTTTAATATTGACTTTCATTAAGTCGTTTTGTATACCATAAAAACAATAAAACTCTTTGTTTCGTTTCAAGTTCTACTTGAAACAAAAACGTTGGAAAAGCATTTCGTAACGAACACGATTTGCAAAAAACACTTAGTCTTCCATAATAGCTCCAAGAGCACTTCTTTTTTACTCTGACATTTTCTACTCTGATTAGACATTCACCACTGATGACCAGTTTTTAATTAGTACTCAATACGATTTTACTGTCGATTAAAATTATACAAAAAATAAGTATGAATTTTATATTCAAAGCAGTATAACCCTTCTTTAAAGTAAAAAAATGGCCGGGTTACATACCCAAGAATCCCAAACAAGTGCATTCCCAAATATAAGCGTTTAAAGGAAATAACGTACATTTTTTTAGCAAATCTTAAATTAATGTAAATGCAAAATAAAAAAACAGAATTTTATTTTAAAAAAATCAAATCAAGTTTAACTTTTATGAAAAATCAAGTGAAATAATATGAATATTTAAAAAATTTCAAAAATTGTATTATTGCATAATTTCAATCGTTCAAATTCAACTTATTAAAGTTAAAAAATAAAAGGAGTATAGTTAGAATTTGAAATGATATTTTTCAATACTATTTTAGGTTATTTTAAAAATTACAAAGTACACAAAGAATTAAAATAAGATAACAAAATATATAATTCTATTATTACGTATGCTAGAGTTCCATTTTCTTAACGTTTTAAAACAAATATATCAAAATTTAATACATACACGAAAAATTTGAGTAGAAAAATCAGACAAAGTTTTACCTCCCAGCGAAAATACAAAATGACTTAAAATAAAATTATATAACAATAGTCGAAAAAACATTTGATTCTTCTTTGATATGATGACTTTTTTTTATTTAAGATATTAAAAACTCACACAATTTTGTTTTTTCG